>SNQJ01S0015054.1:166128-182158 GCA_010110895.2 Picea sitchensis | reverse complement strand
TGGACATGGAGACAGGTGAGATGGTTATTTCAGTGTCGAACACACTAGAATCTATGTCAATTAGGGCTTCCTCGTTTGGCGGGGGATCTTTCTCTGTTATAGACAAAATGACAGGGTCCATGGCGACGATGAAAAATACCCTTGAATGTGTGGAAGATGCATGAGTCCAGTGCATTGTTGAGCTACAGTTCGAATGGAGTGGTTGCGCCAATTTCAAACGTTCTAGTGATTTGAGAAATTACAAAATAATGACAAGGGTCCACCTCTTTATATACACCCGATTTCAGGAACGAGACAAACTGGTTTGGTATAGACTGATTTTCACCCTGAAATGCATCCAGTGGTGCAACATGTTCCCAAGCTGAAACCATGGTATTATTTTCGGCTCGCTTTTAAGAATTAACCTCCGTGCTAGTTCTCAACCTGAAACGATCCCTAACCATTGATCTGCGATGCTTGCGATCTGTGGCCTGCCGGGTCCCATCAACTCTGCACTTCCACTAGACTTAGCCTCCTTCCACTAGATATGGCCCTGTCCTCCAGTATATAACGCCTCTAGATCATTTTAGCCTCTCTCTAAGTCCTGAAACTTGGATTCCATATAAAATTTTTTTATAGTGATAACATGGGCTCCAACAGGGGATGCTATCCTCCCTGCGAGGTAGCAAAGAACGGTAGAAAAAGTGCCTACCCATTGGGTTGTGATTTATTTTTTCAGTCTGAATCTATCAACCTTTATTCAAGAATCCAAAATCTACGCAGCATAACTCAGGGCCTTCACCTCAGGCTTCAACCATGCTACTTTTATTTCAATTTCTTCATGCAAAAAATGAAAATGATTATGTACAATGAATGGAAGGGGTGATGATTGTTTTAAACAATATAATGTTTGAGGAACCTTCCATTCACAGGACCTCCTCCAATGATGTCTCCATTATTTTCCTGTATCAGATATGCATTGTTTCCATGGTATGCTACAATTTTGAATGGTCCCAACCATAGATGGTCAAATTTCCCATGCTTTCCCTTATCTTCACTTCTGGCATCCCATATCAATACTAAGTCTCCCACTTTGAAATTATCCACTTTGGTATGTCTTTCAAAATATTTCTTGATCTTGTCTTGGTGCAGCTGAGCATTATTAAAGGTATTTTCTTTGGTTTATTGWACACTGATTAGTTCATCTTTTCTTCTTCGAGTGGCATCTGTCTCAACATCCTATTCCTGTAACAACCTCATCACCGGTAGCCCCAATGTAGTAGGAAATATTTCCTCTGTTMCATAAAYAATCTGAAAAGGTGAAGTAACAATAGATCTCTTTGGGGTGATTCTGTCAGCCCACAGTGCATGGATGAGCTTCTTGTGCCAATATTTTTTATTCTCTTGCAACAACCTCTTTATAATTCTGGTCAAGCTCTTGTTTGATGACTCAACCAACCCATTGCCTTGAGGGTAGTAAGAAGTGGATTGGCCAAGAACTATGTTGTAGTCACTGCAAAATTTCTCCATATTTTTATACTTAAATGTTGCTGCGTTGTTTGTGATGATTTTTATTGGACATCCGAACTTGGACAAAATATTGTCTTCCAAAAACTGGCTGATAATAACATTTGTGGCCTGCCTGGTAGGAACTGCCTCAATACACTTAGTGAAGTAATATGTTGCTATCAAAATCCACTTGTGCTGTATTTCTCCTATAAAATCAAGGCCCCACTATTTGAAAGGTGCTTCAACAGAGATGGGCTTCAAAGGCAGAGGCTGCAATTTTCGTTTCCCATAAAAAATCTGACATTCATGACATCTTGAAACTTCTTTATAGACATAAAAAAAAATGTTAGGCCAATAAAACCCAGCCCTCAGAATATTGTGCACAATGGTTTTCCAATAATGGGGGCCTCCACAGTCACCCTTATGGAAATCTTTGATGGTCTCCTCTGCTTCTTCTTCCAACAAACAACTCAACAAAATTCCCCTTGGATCCTTCCAATATAGAGACTGATTTACCATACAAAACTTTGTTTCTTTCATATTTAAGAATATGGCCTTTGTCTTACTCAATTCAGGAGGAGCTTGCAAATTTCTCAACACATAAATGATATCTGCATACCATGGGGAATCGAGGAATTTTTGGGATATCTGAGGAGCTCTCTCTTCCTCTGCACATGTTGAGAATTCAACAATGAAATTTATTCCTAAGAGTTCACAATTGGTCTATGCCATCCGCTTTTCAAGCCCCCGTGCCTTGATCAACTTTGTAGGTTTGATCTCAAGGTCATATTCTAACATCACAACTATCCATTTACCCCTTTTTCCTTCAGGATCAGACTGGGTTAAGATGTCTTTCACATAACTACTGGGCACATAAGCAGTAGTATGGGAATACAAGATGTAAACTCCGAACTCTTTCAAGGACTTGAATAGTGCATATGCTTGCTTCTCCATGATATCGTACTTCAAGGGGGCATCCCTTAATGTCTTTCTATAATATGCTATGGTATTCTCAATGTTCTGCTCATTGTTTTGTAGTAAAACACCAACAATTGTGTGCTCTGAGGAAAAAGAGAACAATATGAAGTCCTTTTCAAAATTAGGATTGGCTAGTACTGGAGGCTTGGTCAATGCCACTTTAATGTCTTCGAAGGATTTTCTGGCTTCTGGGGTCCACTTTATTTTATTTCCTTTCTTGAGCATGTTATTAATATACTTTATGATTTCAGCCAAGTTAGGGATAAACCTTCTCAGAAAATATACTTTTTCTAGGAAAGATTGTACCTCCTTTTTACTTCTGGGTATGACAATTTTTAAGATTCACTCAACTATGCTAGGATCCACCTTTATCCCCTCTTTTTAAATAAGGTGACCCAACAACTTTCCTTCTTCCATGGAGAAATTTGATTTCTTGGGGTTAAACGAGATACCAAACTTTCTACACTTCTGAAATGCCCTTCTTAGATGCTTGAGGTGTTCTTCATATGAAACATAATACACAGTAATATCATCTAGGTAGATAACAATGAATTTTTATTTCTCATCAGAAAAATCTATGTCCATAGCTCTTTGAAATGTTTCCCTTGCATTCATCATCCCAAAAGGAATTTTAGCATACATGAATGTACCCCATGGTGTTGTGAATGTTGTCTTTTCTTGATCATCTGGTTGCACCATAATCTGATTGTATCCAGAGAAACCATCCAACATTGACATTTTCTAATAACCTACCACCTCGTGTAGAATATGATCTATATTAGGCAGTGGGTAGTTTTCCTTTAGAGACATCCTATTCAGATTTCTGAAATCCACACACAACCTGATTTCTCCACTCTTTTTTTTGACTGGCACTAGATTTTCCACCCATTTAGAAAACCTCAAGGATAATATGATATTGGATTCAAATAGATTCTTTACTTCTTTCTCAATTAAGGGAAGAAACAAAGGGTTTATCCTTCTTAATTTCTATTTGAAAGGCTTTTGATCTTATTTGATTGGGATCACATGCTGAATTATACTAGTGTCATAAAATTTCAGATCTTCATAGCTCTAGGAAAAAACATCAGGGAACTCTTTCATTAATTTGATATATCTCTCCTTGACTTTAGGGCTGAGTGTTATGGACAACTTAATGATATTGGGATCCTCTAGAGTCCCAATATTTCAATCTTCCACATCCCCTTCATTTACTGTAACTTTTGGACTTCTGGCCACATCATTATTATCAAAGAGTTTCTCGAATGGGACTAGACCCTTGGGAATGATGTTTCTCTTCAGTTGAACTATATCTCTGCCTACAATCTGATTGTCGAAGTAACCATCCTTTGTGAAAGAAGCTGCATCTAGTTCTTCATCACAGTATTCTTCATCAATGTTCAAATTTTCAAATCCATTCTCTAGTTTGAGGAAACTTTCTATTTCCTTATCATATTCAAAAACCTGCTAGTACTTAATATTATCAAGCACTGTTGGTCTATGCTTGATCTCGACCTCATATCCCCTGCTAGGAAAGATTGGAATTTTAAAAACTGAAGCTGAGGTGGCAAGGGAATCAACAATCCAATTCTGCTCTCTTGGAATAGTTGAGAGGCTATATTCTGAAAATCCTTCAAGCAGGTCAAGCACTGTATTCCTATATTCTCTTAATTTGGGGTGTTTGGCTTGATATATTCCCTTCACCTGGTTTATGATCAAATCATAATCCCCATGAAAAACTATCTTCTTAGCACCCATTTCCTTTAAATCCTTCAGTCCTAATACCAATGCTTCATATTCAACCATATTGTTTGTGCAATCAAAATCTAGCTTATAAGAGCACGATTTTGCAGCCAATCTGGGGGGGTTAATCCACACACTAGATCCCACCCCTTCTCTGCTGACAACTCCATAAAATCTCATGCTCCACATCTCATTTTCTGCACTGTCCTGCTGCTATGAAAACTTCTCAATCTGCCGATCAGATCTATCTTTGTCAGCCATATAAATTTCTGGCCCTTTTTCTTCAAAACACAAATCATTGAAGAAAATAGAAGACCCCAACTCAGTTTCCACAGAGTAGATGGGATGATTAATCGGTTGTGACTTGTTGTTGACCATGTATTTGAGCAAAACCTCTCTGTACAACCTCCTATCTTGACCAAAGACATGGATGGTGGTGTATGACATGTCCATCTGGAGAGTTCCCTTCAATTTTGTAGCCCATGACCTGGAAAACAACATGCCAAACTTGGGAGGAATATCAACAACTACGACATCCATGACCATATTCTTTGCTGGAATTTGAGCTAAAGACACCACTAGATATTTGATAATACCTAGGCATTTCACCTTCCTTGAATCAAAAGATAACGGGTCTTTGTAAGGCCTTGTGATATCCAGACCCAATTGGTCCATGAACACCTTGGGCATCAGGTTATGGGATGCTCCTGAATCCAACATGGCATTGTGCAGAGTCATATCATGGATTTTCAGACTGACATAGAAAGGGGGGACTTCTTGAGCATCACTATTTTCCTTTACACATGGGCCAAATAAGATGGTTGGGTGATCATCTTGTATGTTCAAAGTGTCAGAAGTTTGTTCCATCGTAAGCATATTGATGATCTGATTTCTATATTCACTATTTTTGATCAATTCATTAAATGTTACATAAATTTTAATCTTGGCCATATCTCTCTTAGAATTAAAGGAGGATGAGGTTTTCTCTACCTCTTTGGTGACTGTCTCCTTTCTTGTTTCATGTACCTTCTTCTGGGGTTCTTCTTTCTGCAGCTTGAAGAGGGTGTGTTACTCTGAGCTTCTTTGGTGGGGTTTCCCTTTGGAGGATTTCCCTTTGGGGTGTTGGTAGAAATTTTTTGATATCGAAGATTATATTGTCTTTGGAATTTCATGATGGAGTTCTACAACCCTGTTTGATAATCTTCCACTTCTACTGACAACCTGACATCATTTTACTGCATGAAAATTTCATTAGCATCCATGAACTGGTCATGTTCTTCTTTAGTCAGGAATACCTCTGTCTCATCTCCATCACAACAATGCATGTTGTCTTAAAAGTTGTCATCATAATTCTTGTTTAAATAGTTATTTTGAAAATGAGGTCTTATTTGTTGACCCCCCTGGTTTCCCTGATTTCTCTGATCCCCTTGATTTATCTGGTCTCTTTGTCTGATTTGTGGGATTGCTTGCCTTCTCTGATTTCTGGGTGGGCCATCATCTTGTTCTCGAGTGTTAGGATTATTATCTAAAGCCATTATTTCCATCATTTTTTCCATAGTTTTCATCATCATTTTAAACCTTTCTTATGATGTTTGTGAGGTCGAAGGTTGTGCCTTATCTTGAAATTTTTTCATGTCCCTGTCAGAGTCATCTTTGATCTTCCCTGAGTCCATTAGGTTCACTTATAGTTCTATTGCATCGTTCATCATGTCATCTAATGAGGTGGATCTTCTTATTTCCCTCAACAATAAAGTGAAATCACTTTCAAAGGAATCATCATATCTGAGTTGAGCAGCTTTGGGGGGGGGGGGTTACCTTAGTAGGAATCATATTATAGACCTTTACAAATCTGGCTAAAAACTCCTTCACTATTTCATTAGGTGACCTCCTCATGTTATTATATTGGGTTAACAACTGTAGGGGCTTTTTCTTGTCACCCCACTTGGTGAGAACACTAGTTTCAAAGGCTTAAAAATTTATGATACTGGCTGTTGGGAGAGATTTGAACCACTTTCTCACTTCTCCTGCAAGACTTTGTGCAAACAGCCTCATTTTTGAATCTTCAAAATCTACTTCTTCCAAGTCTATAAAATCATTGAACCAATCTAGATGTTTCTGGGCTAACACACTACCTTCAACATCATACAATTTGATCCTTAGATTATACTCCTGAGGTAAATCATGTAACTAAGTAGGGAGTACAAGAGGAGCAAATCTAGTTGCCATGGCTGCTGTGAGGGGTTGGAGTGGTTGTTGGTTCTGGGTATGAATCACTATAGGCTTCGCAGATGTAGCTAAAATCAAATCTTTGAATCTCTTTTCGTCAAAGATGACTTCGTTTAAACAAGACTCGGATTTAGTTCTGAACAAAGTTTGCTCAAATTTTACATCAAACTCAAGATCTTTAATGCTTGTTACTCCATCCTTGGGAAAGGATAAATATCTGTCTAAATGCAAAACTGGGCTTATTTTCCTTTCTCTTCTTTTGTGTACAAGTTTTTCAAGATCAGACACAGGGATTGCAGCTTCTGGGTTTGGGTTTCCTCTAGTGTGAATTCTCTTGGGAGCCAGGATTTCTAGCTCAAATTGCTTGGTGCAACTGGTCTCTTCGTAATGGAGTCACCAGGGAAAAAATAATCTCAGCCAATAAGGTGTTTGATCCACTTTCACCCTCGGGAATCAAATCTAAAGATTTAAGTCATTCTTTTCCTAGGGAATATTTATCTTTCGTTCCCTGACAACGACGCAAGAATGTTAGCACTCTGTAAATTTTGTCTAGATATCTATTTCAACCTAATTTAGATATGGATACTATCCTTCTCAGCTCAGAGAGGGCTCTCTCATGTCCATGGTTGTCTAATAACCCAAGCCGTTTGGGATAACCCACCCTGAAGGGTTTAGCGACTCCGTTAGCTGATCTAAGTCCTAAGAAAACAAAAAGAAAACTACTCTAAATTAACTAATCTAACTAAAAAAAACTATTAAAACAAACTAAAACAAATCTAACTATTCTATATACAATCTACTATCTAATACTATACTAACTCTAAGAAATTAAATATCTAACTACTAACATAAATAAATCTTATTCACAAAATGTACAATATTTACAATTTACAGATTTGAATGAAAACCTGAAAAACTCATTTCTATTCTGTCCTAAGACAGCGAGAGCTATTGTTTTTTGATTTTATAATTTTATGAAAACAAATAAAACAAAACTAACTAAACTAAACAACTAAAATACTAACTCTAACTACAAATCTAAACTACACATATATCTAACTAAACTACTTAAATTATTCTAACAAATAAACTATTAAATACTAAAAAACAAACTGACCTGAAGGAACGCTCCAGGTTTGTCCTGTGTAAAATAATTGTCTTAGATCATCGGAGGGAGGAAACCTGCATCGGATTATCCAGGAGCTTCTTGTAAACAAAAAGCTGCAGTGCTCTTCAAATATGATTACAGGACAAACAAGACATAAAAACTACAACAATATTATGATTTATAAATCTTCACAGTTAGACAAACCTGTATGCAAAGATCTATATGAAATGATTCAATTAACGAAGAAGAGAAATCTGTGATTCATTAACTGAAACCAAGTAATTGTTGTACTTTTAAATAATGAAAGAGATCAGGTATGGATAACAAATTAATCAAATCATATCATCCAACAATAGATTATGATAGCTAAAGTAGTCTATAATCAACTGCAAATTGATATGCATAAACTTGAAACAAAAGTTTGATATATTGAAAGCGAAAGCTGTAACAAAACATCAAATTTCGTCTCAGTTTGTATCATAAATCCATATCCTGGTTCTCCCACAAGTGAGGATGATCCTTATTACAAAAAATAATAAGTATTTAAAGAACTTCCACAGGGTAAAACATCCCTATGGAAGTTATCAAAACTGTTTACAAAAATCTGGGAAAATATCCCAAGTTTGACTAAACTAACAACCTAAAATAAAAACTATATCACACAAATATCTCCTAGACTGCCATAGCATGCCCAATGCAATTCGAATGTACCTGAAAGAGGTCAAAAATGGACAAGTTAAGAGGATATTTTGTTGATAGAATTGATAAAAATCTAATCCTAAAGACTAGCTACAAAATCTTGCAATTCTGTAGCTAGTCTAAATCCAACACAGAATCATATTAAAACAATTCAAAACTTAATTAATTAAATTCACACAATAAAACAAATATCGAATCATTCAAATCAAAATTGTTATACTAATTTAAGAGCAAATAAAACTAATATCAATCAAATGATTACAGAGATGCATATACTCTGTTCCATATGTTATCACCAATTCGGGTATACAGAATCATATTGGATAACCGAAAGTAATGAAATCGATTCATAACCAATTGAAATCACAAATAGTTGCTTCAACTATCCACAAGATCACTTCAAATCCAAACCAAATTAACAGGATCGTTTTCACAAATTGATCGCACTATATTAAAAATAACAAACGATCCATGCTATTAGCGAATCAAATCAAAACTGGTGTGTAAATTATCACAAACGAAATCATAATGAAATTAATCGATTAATAACAGGATCTGTAAGAGTTGTCCAATCGTTTGTTATTGCTAATTGGGGCAGAAAAAATCGATTGACATTCAATGAAATCATTTTTTAAATTCATTTCAAAACGAACTATTAACCGAATTTTCTCATACGAATTCGACAGGGATAACATAAGTCGATCTGAGTTAACAAACTCGTTTTAAAAATTAAAATCAATAGAGTAGCATCCAGTCTATTTTCGATACGGATCCAACTCATAAAAACAATCATGCTAACTCAAGATATGCAACAATCCAATCAAAACAAGAGCGAATCGAACAGTTTGAGTTTGACATAGTCGTTGTGAATCAAACAGATGCATGATTTGGGCACAAAGATCTTTTGCACAGGTCAGATATAATCCAAATCCAAACTAAAATGCTGACAACACATAATCGTTTTCAATAGACTACATCATATTTATCAAGCCAATTCAATTGCTACGAAATCGTTTTAACAATCAAATCACAAGAACGAAATCAGAGCCGTTGATATCCAATGACAACAATATAATATTAAATCAAAACATAACCGTGTTCTAATTTTAGTGTAAAAACCTCCTATTCAGGTTGGATACAAACAAAATCCAAGTGAAATCAAACACCATTGAGTTCGTTAACTCAAACCAACAGACAAACGAATCAAAACCAATCAATTACTAAACTGGGCATGGCCAAATCATAACTTCATTTAATTTTAGCAAAATGAAAACAATGTACAGGATAAAACACATAACCGTTTTTGATATGGTTATAAGAGAGTCATTTCGAACAATGGACAGAGCTATATGAAAACCAAACTCAATTCATTATATTAATCTAAACAATTGATAAAACATAATTGATATCAAAATTCATACCTGGATGATGAGCAGACAACTTGGTCATAACAGTTTGGAATTAACAAAGGCTATAGCCGATTCGAGATTCCTAAAAACGATGGAACCAGTGGTTTTCCGCTTCTTGTCATTAGATTGAAGCTTGTCCCTTTCACTAGTCAACACTACAACTTGGTTTTCCAATGATTTGATTTTCAACTGTAATAAGGGAACGTCGGTATAGTAGCATTCCAACCACACATTACATTGGTCACATGATGACTGTCCGAGCTTCGAAAATGCAGGTGAGGGTTTGTTTAAATCACCGAGGGTTTCGTTAGGTAGCTTCATCCCTGGGTAACTAGGATTGTTCCTTAGGCACGGGGGCAAATTAGAAATGAAGTCATAGGGTGGCTCGAAGCACAGAACTTGGGAGTAAGGGTACTCACTAGCTAGGAAGCGTTCGATGTCAGAGTCTGAGTCTTCACTGAGGACTATGGGATTCTTCTCAACGTTTGGTTTAGGTTTATTTTGGGCCAGTCTCGATATAAGTTGAGCATTCTTTTTACCTTTGGCGTCGAAAGTAGGGTTACCTTTAACCTTTTTACTCACAGGCTTTTTTATAGCCTCAACCTTGTCTGCTAAGACATCGGGTAGGCCGATATCAGGGTCGACTGAGGGTTTGGGAGAGGGAAATAGGACATGGAAAGGAACGGGTGGCCCGACCTTAGTTTCATTAACCACAGGCTTGTCAATTTGGATAGGCTTTGTATCAGCAAAACCATTTCGAGAGATAAAATCTTTCCAACTGTCATCGTGAAGATTTAAATGATGAACGACGATGAGTCTGATCAGGCCATGGTGAAACAAGCTACTTTCGTCCTTCTCTCGTTTAAACCTCTTAGCCATTTTATAAAGACTACGCTAGAAATAAAATGCCATATTCAATGGATAACCCATGAAATTCATTAACAGTCGAAGGTGATAAAGAAAAACCAGTCCATACCAACCCTCACAGGTCACGAATTGTTTAACCACCATAAAAAGATCATGCCACCTTGGTTTAAGCGTGGAAATTGGCATACCTCTGTCACAGGATGTGACCTTCCACGAGAGGAACAATAATGGCCATGGCACCTCCTCAACTTTAGAGTTTTTAAACCATCGCTGGCCCGAGGCTGCTAATCCTGTGGCAGAGCTGATGAACTCTTCACTAACTTCAAGATGAATGTCACCTATATTGGCCCTACACCTATCAAAAGTCAGGGTGAACTGTTGTGCAACAAATAGATTAAAACCCTCAAACCTTTGTAAAAACATGAGCCAACCATTATCTTGCAAATATTTCCGGGCGTTATCGAACAGTAGCAAGGCTTGACTACTGTTCGACTCAATTCCCACCACCAGTGCCATGGAGAAGAGCACCCGATGAGCGATGTGAATGAGCCAGGGTTTGAACGCAGCATATACAGGAGCATAACGCTCATAGGCTTACCCAATGCTAGCAGAGGTGAAACAGGGATAGGGGTAAGCATTAATGACATCGTGCGAAGGTGGTGGAGCTATTTCTATCCATGCAGAATAGTCATTACCATGGTACAACCACCAACGCTTTCAACTATTCAATCCATAATGCATATGTGTTACAACTATGCCATTTCAATCAATCAATCGAAACCTTTGGTAAGTGGATAAACCTTTTGTGCAATCAAAAATTATGCCATAGTTTTAAAACCAAACACACAAATCGAAACCAATACCAAGTGTTGTATGAAACGATTCACACCAAGGGTTTAAACCATAACACCAATGATTTTTCATATAATCAATATGCCAAGTGAATTGATCAAATAACATGTAAATCCAATCGCCAATGCATCACAATTCAATCACTCATGAAACGAAATTACATAATCAATCAAAGAATGTCAAATGAGTACAGATCAAAAGGGTTTTGCCAACTGCATAATGATAAGTAAAATGTAAACGCAATGGGCATATCGACAAGAATGATAACGACAATTCATTGAAGATTTTAATGCGACTTTGAAAGACCAAGTTTTCATGCTTACAATCTTGAAAACAAGAATGAAGGTAGATGTGTAAATAACGCAAAAATAAAAGTGTCGTTTATTTGAGAATTGCGACGAAAAAATTAAGGTTTGCAAAACATTGGTGTAGGCAGCTTATAAGACAGTGGAAAAATGTGAATTGGTTGCCAACAATGGCAACACACTGGTAGAAGCAGTTATCTCTGCTAAAATAACAAATTCAGATTAGGACAACAAAGATAATTCCAACTCAAAACAACAACCAAAAAATTGTATAAACATCATCATTAACCAACTATTCCAACAATGTTTTAAAAGATGAAAACAGATAATAGTCTTAAGACCAGCGAGTCACGATATTAAGGATAAAATCTCCAATACTGTTGACAGAGCCACTGCTGCCAGCAGGCATCCATAGCCTCGACAGGGTTTCCATTTAACCCACTCTGACGTCTGTATCCTGCCAAGAAGTTCTAGATCAGAATAAAGGACATTAAAAAGGTCTCTTATTTGCAAATTTTCATATACCCGACATTGCTTCGCTACCAGCGGGCCTGTTCAGTACCGCGACGAAGTTGTCTTGGCGTCATGCATGCATTTACCTGATGCCAGCAGACCTGTTCAGCATCCCGGTGGGTTTACAAGCACTTCCCACAGCTCTATTAATAATTTATTTTGTTTTGTTTTTCTTCAAAGATATATAGTTGAGCAAGGTGACGCTGAAAATATTTTTTTCAGACCTCATTACAATTTTTTAGAACTGTCCTTTATTAAGATCCAAAGATGTTTCATTTACAAAAACAACTTCATAAGGTAGGAGACATCTTCTGAGTCATTCCCTTAAGGAATAGGGACAACATAAAAAGAAAATAGATGATCATGACAAGCTTTACTCAGAGATCGAAATCAGTTAACTTCTTTCAAACAACAGACTTTTTGCCAATCACAGATAAAACTTTCAGAAATATACCATTGATGTTTATACACTTTTCTTAGAAGTTATTTTAGCGAAGGAATTTTCTATTTTCTTTGTCTGAATATCTCAGTACACAGGTATGTGTATTTCAAAAAACACAAACTGATAAACTCAAAGAAAAAAAATCGAAAAACAAAAGCAAACGAAAAAGCAAACAGAAGCAAAATATGTACATAATATACAAGGGTTGTCATCAAGCAAAGTATCTTTTTAGGGCTTGGCCATTCACCGGATAGGTGTCAAGTTGTCCTTCTAGATTTTGCAATCGAAAAGAACTAGGACCCAAATTTTCAACAATTAAAAATGGTCCAAGCCATAATTTTTGAAATTTCGTGTGCTCTCCCTTTCCCTCATGCGGTTTGTCCCATTTCAAGACGAGATCACCTACTTCAAAATTCCTATCAGAAGCAGAGTTAGAATCGAAACATCTTTTAACCAATAGTTGATGCTGATCTAACTTATGTTTAGCTTGGGCTCTTACCTCTTATAGCTTCATCAAAGCGTTAATTCGGTTTTCCAAAGGGGGACAATCTTCTTCTTGGATTTTCTGTGACAACTGTAGTGAAGGAAGAAGGATGTGAGGTGGCAGAATTGCTTCTCTGCCATAAACAAGAAAAAAGGGGGAATTACCTACAACAACTTTTGGCGTTACCCTATCAGCCCACAACACGTTTAACAGTGCATTGTGCCAATTTTTGTGATTTTCAACCACTGTTCTCTTGATGATTTTAATCAAGTTCTTATTTGTTGATTCTGCCAATCCGTTGCCCTAGGGGTAATAGCTCGCAAAATACTTCAATTTAATTCCTTTTTCCAAAGCGAACTCGCTCATCTCAAGAGAGGAAAAGTAAGAAGTGTTATCAAATACTAAACAATCAGGGATACCAAAATGAGTGATAATATTCGAATTTAGAAAGGCAATAACCTGACTGGTGTTGACGCTTCTTAATGCAGCAGCTTCAGACCATCGGGTAAAGTAATCCGTGGCTGTCATAATAAACTTGTGCTGTTGTGAGGATGGAGGGTTGATTGGACCTATGATATCAAGGCCCCACTGATGAAAAGGAGAGTCTACTGAAATGGGCTGCAAAGGAAAGGCTGGTTTTTGTAACCGCCCTGATGCTTTCTGACAAATGATACACTTTTGACACAAGGTATGGGCGTCTCTAAAAAGCATGGGCTAGTAATAACCGACTCTTAAAACCTTATGAGCAGTGGTGTCACCACCAAAATGACCACAAGATTCTCCTGCATGCAACTCTAGCAAGACTTTTTCTGCTTCGTCTTTTTCGAGACAACGCATCAGCACACCGTCAAAACTTTGACGAAACAAGATACCATTAACCAGATGAAAGGAGGAAGAATTTAATCTCAACGCTCTTCTTTTAGCGGGATCTAGGTGATGGGGTGGTGACCCATGTTCAATACAAAATATTATATTGTCATACCAAGGACTGACAGAGTTTTGTGCGCAACAGATTAGGTTTTGATCTTGTTGTCCTAGGTTTGATGTATCGCTTTCTTCTTGTTGTCTTGCTGCTGAATCAACAACTAACTTGCATAACCCTTGGCCTCTCACTATCTGAGCTGGGGTGATTTCTAAGTTGTACTCCTAGAAGGAGGTGACCCAGTTAGCCCTGTTTTCACCGAGTTCCTTCTGCACTAACAGGTTCCTGACGACTGGGTAGGGGACAATGACTTTCATCCTTGACTTAAAAATATAGGACCAGAAGTGCTTGACTGCTTTGAAAACAACATAGGCTTGCCGATCTACCACTGGGTAATTAAGTTCAACGCCTTTGAAAGCAGAGCTCATAAAAGCAATGGGTACTTCATTATTTTCGGCATTCTTTTGGGTTAGGACGGCGACAGAGGAACGATCAGAAGAAAAAGTGTAGAGTGTAAAGTCTTGAGAAAAATCGGGGCTCATGAGAGATGGAGCGTCTATAATGGCCTTCTTTATTGCATTAAAAGCTTGATTTTCTAGGGGTCCCCAGTGATATTGGGTGTCTTTCTTAATCAAATTCTATAAAGGCCTGACCATTTCGGAGAAACTAGGGACAAATCTTCTCACAAAGTTAATCTGGCCTAAGAAAGACTGCATAGATTTTTTGGATGTAGGAGGGGGGAGTTTCGCGATGAATTGATTCCTTTTGGGATCGATAATCATCCCTTCACTTGACACAATAAATCCCAAGAGTTTACCCTGTTCTACTGGAAACATGGACTTTTTAGGATTCAAGGAGATGCTGTATTTACGACATCGCTGTAGAATGACTCGTAAGTGAGCTAGATGATCGGTTTTGTTTTTCGAAAAAACGGTAACATCATCTAAGTAAACTACAATAGACTGATTGATTAAGCCTTGGAAAGAAATGTCCATTGCTCTCTGAAAAGTGGCACCAACATTAATCAATCCAAAGGGCATTTTTCGATAAGCATAAGTGCCCCACGGGGTACGGAAGGTAGTTTTAAGTTGCTCTGGTGGAGACATTAGGACTTGGTTGTATCCCAAGAAACCATCCAGTAAGGATAGCCTCTCAGAACCAGATACCTGTTGAAGGATCTGTTCCATGGGCGGGACATGGTAGTTATCTTTATCAGATGCTCTATTAAGGTTTCGAAAATCGACGCAGAATCAGATTTCCCCACTTTTCTTCCGGACTGGGACAAGGTTAGAAACCCATTGAGTGTGCCTAACAGGAAAAATTATCTTAGCATTTAATAGCTTATTCAATTCTTTTTGAATGGTTGGTTCGAGCTTAGGGTGCATTTTTCTCAATTTTTGTTGAAAGGGTAAGGTTTGGGGCTTCATAGGAATTACATACTATATGATGTTAGGGTCAAAAGTATTAAGGTCATCATACATCCATGCAAAGACATCTTTAAATTCTTTGAACAATTTAATAAATGCAACTTTTTCTTGTTGAGAACATCCTACCCCTAGATTAATGCACTGCGGATTGTTCTTAGTTCCTAAGTTTACCTTTTCATAAGATAATGAGGAACTATTGGTTTTACAATTGAACGACTTTTTAAATTTATCTTGAAGATCATAAAACTTCTCTAATCTGATTACAAATTTAGGGATCGAGTTTACCATATCCGATGAATATTCAAGAGTCCTTGGATCTGGTATTACCATGAAATCGCGCAAATTGTCATCGTGTGTGTGTTCGTCTATCACTGCGCCTTGAAAAGTTTCTTCCATGTGCAGAAATTTAATAGTCTGTTGATCGTCGTCAAATACTCTCCAATTCGTGATGTTTTCGGGAATGGATGGCCGGAACAATAGCTCGACAGAGAATGCATCAGGGGACAATTTGTTTCAGGATAAATTCGTGAGTGCGGACACAGACCAATCTCCCTAGATCCACCTGGATCT
>SNQJ01S0015054.1:131980-159426 GCA_010110895.2 Picea sitchensis | reverse complement strand
AATGAAATAAATCAGATATGGATAGCATATTAATCAAATCATATCATCCTGCAATAGATTATGATAGCTAAAGTAGTCTATAATCAACTGCAAACTGACATGCATAAAACTTGAAACAAAAGTTTGATATATTGAAAGCGAAAGCTGTAACAAAACATCAACTTTCATCTCAGTCTGTATTAGAAATCCATAGCCTGGTTCTCCCACAAGTGAGGATGATCCTTATTACAAAAAATAATAAGTATTTAAAGACCTTCCACAGGGTAAAACATCCCTGTGGAAGTTATCAAAACTGTTTACAGAAATCTGGGAAAATATCCCAAGTTTGACTAAACTAACAACCTAAAATAAAAAATATATCACACAAATATCTCCTAGACTGCCACGGCATGTCCAATGCAATTCGAATGTACTTGAAAGAGGTAAAAAATGGAGAAGTTAAGAGGATATTTTGCTGATGAAATTGATAAAAATCTAATTCTAAAGACTAGCTACAGAATCTTGCGATTCTGTAGCTGGTCTAAATCCAACACAGAATCATATTAAACCAATTCAAAACTCAATTAATTAAATTCACACAATAAAACAAATATCAAATCATTCAAATAAAAATTGTTATACTAATTTAAGAGAAAATAAAACTAAGATCAATCAAATGATTACAGAAATGCATGTACTCTGTTCCATATGTTATCACCAATTCGGGTATACAGAATCATATTGGATAACCGACAGTAATGAAATTGATTCATAACCAATTGAAATCACAAATAGTTGCTTCAACTATCCACAATATCACTTCGAATCCAAACCAAATTAACAGGATCGTTTTCACAAATTGATCGCACTATATTATAATAATAATAATAATCTATTTTTAAGGTCACAGCCAAGCCAGCACACCAAATTGGTGTATGAGACCCCTTTGTTTGTGGGACAAGGGACCCCCCGTCGCCCAATGATTTTTCTGGTAAAGTGTACGAAGGTATACATACCCTACCCCCATCTGGATTTGAACCTGTAACCTCTTAAGAGGAAACAAATGTTCTTAAACATTAGGCCCACTCAGGCTGTATTAAACATACCAAACGATCCATGCTATTAGCGAATCAAATCAAAACTGGTGTGTAAATTATCACAAACAAAATCATAATGAAATTAATCGATTAATAACAGGATCTGAAAGAGTTGTCCAATCATTTGTTATTTCTAATTGGGGCAGACAAAATCAATTGACATTCAACGAAATCATTTTTTAAATTCATTTCAAAACGAACTATTAACCGAATTTTCTCATACGAATTCGACAGAGATAAAATAAGTCGATCTGAGTTAACAAACTCGTTTTGAAAATTAAAATCAGCAGAGTAGCATCCAGTCTATTTTCGATACGGATCCAACTCATAAAAACAATCATGCTAACTCAAGATATGCAACAATCCAATCAAAACAAGAGCGAATCGAACAGTTTGAGTTTGACATAGTCATTGTGAATCAAATAGTTCCATGATTTGGGCACAAAGATCTTTTGCACAGGTCAGATATAATCCAAATCCAAACGAAAATGTTGACAAAACAGAATCGTTTTTAATAGACTACATCATATTTATCAAGCCAATTCAATTGCTATGAAATCATTTTAACAATCAAATCACAAGAATGAAATCAGAGCCATTGATATCCAATGACAACAATATAATATTAAATCAAAACAAAATCGTGTTCTAATTTTACCGTAAAAACCTCATGTTCAGGTTGGATACAAACAAAATCCAAGCGAAATAAAACACCATTGATTTTTTTAACTCAAACCAAGAGACAAACGAATCAAACCCAATCAATTGCTAAACTGGGCACGACCAAATCATCTAACCAAATCATAACTTCATTTAATTTTAGCAAAACGAAAACAATGTATAGGATAAACAACATAACCATTTTTGATATGGCTATAACAGAGTCATTTCAAACAATGGACAGAGCTATTTGAAAACCAAACTCAATTCATTATATTAATCCAAACAATTGATAAAACATAATAGATATCAAAATTCATACCTGGATGATGAGTAGACAACTTGGTCATAACAGTTTGGAATTGATGAAGGTTGTAGCCGTTTTGACATTCCTAAAAACGATGGAACCAATGGTTTTCTTCTTCTTGTCATTAGCTTGAATCTTGTCCCTTTCACTAGTCAACACTGCAACTTGGTTTTCCAATGATTTTATTTTCAACTGTAATAAGGGAACGTCGGTATAGTAGCATTCCAACCACACACTACATTGGTCACATGACAACTGTCCGGGCTTCGAAAATGTAGGTGAGGGTTTGTTAGGTAGCTTGATCCCAGGGTATCTAGGATTGTTCCTTAGACACGGGGGCAAATTAGAAACGAAGTCATAGGGTGGCTTGGAGCACAGACCTTGGGAGTAAGGTTACTCACTAGATAGGAAGCGTTCGATATCAGAGTCCGAGTCTTCACTGAGGACTATGGGCTTCTGCTTAGCATTTGGTTTAGGTTTATTCCAGGCCAGTCTCGATATAAGTCGAGCATTCTTTTTACCTTTGTCGTCGATAGTAGGGTTACCCCTAACCTTTTTACTCACAGGATTTTTTACAGCCTCAACCTTGTCTGTTACAACATAGGGTAGGTCAATATAAGGGATGACCGAGGGTTTGGGAGAGGGTAGAAGGGCATGAAAAGGCACGGGCGGCCCGACCTTATTTTCACTAACCACATATTTATCAATTTGGATAGGCTCTGAATCAACAAAACCATTCCGAGAGAGAAACGTTTGCCAACTATCACTATGGAGGTTTAAATGATGAACGACGATAAGTCTGATTAGGCCATGGTGAAACAAGCTATTATCGGCCTTCTCTCGTTTAAACCTCTTAGCCATTTTATAAAGACTTCACTGGAAATAAAATGGCATATTCAATGGATAACCCATGAAAATCATTAACAGTCAAAGGTGATAAAGAAAAACTAGTCCATACCGACCCTCACAGGTCACGAATTGTTTAACCACTATCAAAATACCATGCCACCTTGGTTTAATCATGGAAATAGGCATACCTCTGTCATAGGATGTGACCTTCCGTGAGACGAACAATAACGGCCATGGCACCTCCTCAACTTTAGAGTTTTTAAACCATCGCTGGATTGTGGCTGCTAATCCCGTGGCAGAGATGATGAAGTCTTCACTGATGTCAAGATGAATGTCACCAATTTTGGCCCTACACCCATCAAAATTCAGGGTGAACCGTTGTGCAACAAACAGATTAAAATCCTCAAACCTCTGTACAAACGTGAGCCAACCATTATCTTGTAAATATTTCCGGGCATTATCAAACAGTAGTAGGTCTTGGATACCGTTCGGCTCAATTTTCACCACCAGTTCCATGGAGAAGAGCACACGGTGAGCGATGTGAACGAGCCAGGGTTTGAATGAAGCATACATAGGATCATAACGCTCATAGGCTTACCTTGTACTAGCGGAAGTGAAACAAGGATAGGGTGAACATTAATGACATTGTGCGAAGGTGGTGGAGATATTTCTACCATGCAGAATAGTCATTACCATGGTACAACCGTCGATGCTTTCAACTTATTCAAATCACAATGCATATATGTTACAGTTGTGCCACTTTAATCAATCAATCATAACCTTTGGTAAGTGGATAAACCATTCGCGCGATCAAAAGTTATACCATAGTTTTTTTTTTAAATCAAGCATATGAATCGAAACCAATACCAAGTGTTTGATGAAACAATTCACACCAAGGGTTTAACCGATGTGCCAATGCGTTTGTATACCAATGTGCCAAATAAATTGATCAAATAACATGTAAATCCAATCACCAATGTATCACAAACTCAATCACTTATGAAACGAAACTACATAATCAATCAAAGAGTGTTCAAATGAGTACAGATCCAAAGGTTTTGCCAACTGTATAATGATAAATAAAATCTAAACGCAATGGGCATATCGACAAGAATGATAATGACAATTCAATAATGATTTTAATGCGACTTCGAAAGACCAAGTTTTCATGCTTACAGTCGTGAAAACAAAAACGAAGGTAAGTGTGCAAATAGCACAAAAAATAAAAGTGTCGTTTATTTGAGAATTGCGATGAAAAATTAAGGTTTGCAAAACACTGGTGTAGGCAGCTTATAAGACAGTAGAAAAATGTGAATTGGCTGCCAATAGTAGGCCATGTGCATTCTCCCCTTCTCTATATCAAAATAATATAGTAATCTATGATGGGTTATGGATGGATGTTTCCAAAATTGGGCATAGGTACTATTTGTCGGCATCTCATTTTTATTCTTAATCAGGTTATATTTCTCAAAGAGGTTCAGTCCTGCAGGCTCCTATGAAATTTTGGTTGTTAATGTTGTATCACCCTACTTATTCAATGAGGAGGTATACATCGTCAGATGGCTTCCTAAGGAAAAAAGAGAATATTCACCTTCCATGATTGTAGTAGACTAAGTCTCTTCTCCACCAGACCTGTCAGGTGTATGACTAGTCTTGGGCCTTTTCTTGTAAACCTAGAACTCATCTGCTGATACTTCAATAACTGAGGGAGATACATATTTCTTGGGCCTTTTCTCTGTTGATTCCTTAGGAGTAGTGGTCTGTAAAATACTGAAAAAAGGAAGTGATTGTTATATTTCTATCAGAGTGTTTTCCTCCCACTCTATCTGGTTCACGAACTTCTCGACTTCTAGATTAGGCACATGATCATATGGGGAGATTTTGTTCCTTAATCTTGTTTTTGCGATAATCTTGCAGGGGTCATGATGCCATGAGAAACTAAGCCTGAATTTCATTTCCTTTAAAATTTTGTTGGCCTCTTCTCCTGCCACTCGATTGTTACAGATGAAAGATCCTATCTGTCCCTTGATTCTCAACTGTTGTTTATTTCTAAAACCCATGAAGTGAATATCATCAAAATTGATCATCTGTTTGATGTAATCCAGGGAAAATATCCTAACAAGTAGATATTTGGGGAGTTTATAAGGTGGAATCTCACAACCATAGACTCTGATCTCTGTGTGATCCTGGTAGAAGTACCATTCACCTCTTTTGGAAATGTCTGACAAGTGCATGATCCTCTGAATTTCTTCATTAATTCTAGGTTATTTCCATCCACTCAACATGCTTACTACTGGGTGGTAAAACAAGTCGATGAATTGCCTAAAATTCAACTCTGACGAGTTCTTTCTCAATAAAGAAGTCCAGGATGTGACAAGTTGTGAATGGGCATCCTGGTCTAGTTTCTGCATGGAGAATTGAAACTTATCTGCTTGAAAAAATAGGAACATGTATGATAATATGGAAGAGTATCGAAACATGCCTTATCTAGAAAAGTTGAAACGTTGCTCAAGAATATTGTTGGCCAGAAATTAGCTGAAATTGAACTCAATGGTGGACTTTTCTTCAATGGAGAAAATGGGCATGAAACCCAGGATGGGCTCGTCCACCTACTTGTCTGAATAATAATTGAGAAAACAACACAGAGAGGAAATTATTTGGTTACATTTTGTTGAAAACATGGAGGAATCGTAAGGGGGAGTTTTTTGGGGGAATTGGGTACTCTCATGGAGGAGCAGTTTGCAAATTTGCGCTCTTTGGGGAAAAGATAAATTTTGGTACATTTCGATTAAAATTTCAATGGTGAAAAGGGAAAAGAATTCATATATGGTAATTTTCATCATCTGGTCAATGGCTTCGGGTGTAATGGTAAAAAGGGTCTCTCTAGATGATGAGACGATAGCTCTATGATTGGGAAGATAGTGCGCCTGGCACTTGAGGGAAAACTCGGGAAAATGGTGAATTTGGGGGAAAATATACAGGGGAAGATTGGACTCCCAGAGCCCAATCTCATCACTCTCGTCTAGGAAGGTGTCTCCGAGACAAAAATGCAATTTGAAGAAGTCGAATTTTCATTTAGGCTCTGCAATCAGGTAATCTTTATTAGCCAAAGGGATCCGATCAAGGTCGATGGGGGGAAGGAACAATGGATTTTATTTAATCTCTCACTATTTAGACTTTGGCTCCATCAATCTAGTTGATACCTTCAAACCTGAAAAAGAATGGTGTTTATTGTAAATGCCATCTGTGAATGGTCGTCGCAGATGGAAAAGAGGAAAGGGAGAAGGTTTTGGTAGCATCAATATCATGAATGGTCAAGAAATGGTAAAGAACGAGATTAATTGGGTGAACGTGTGGTTGTTGGGGAGAGGAGTACAGGTCAGCAGGCTTAAGGACATTTTTTTTCCCGCATTGATTGACTAACGGATATCTCGGCGATGAGGTGGAGGGTAAAATATGGGTAGTGGGTGTGTGAGGATGATGTGGAGGGAAGGGAGTGGTTGAAAAGAAGATGGGATGTGACATGTGACGGGTGAGTCGGAAAAGGTATGTTGACAAAGTAATGACACATGACCTACGAATGATAGTAGTGGAGCATGATGTTATGTGTCAGAGGTGGTATGGAATAATGGTATGGTGGTTTACATAGAGGGGGGTGTAGGCGGTAACTAGTTTGGATCAAGGGGGGTCTGAGTTTAAATAAACACGCTACGTTAGGATGAGGCCCACTGGAGAAANTGGGCAGGTTTGATATCACTTGTCGGTCGTAGATCTGAGTGCCCTTTTCTCAGCCATTGATCTAGGTGCATGTTGGCCCTTGAAAAAGTGTTGAAGAGTACTTGGTCTTACTCGACCAATTTTGGGACTGCGACAACTTGCCAAGGAAGGAGCGCAACGTGAAGTGGAAAATAAGGAAGAAAGACCTATTTTGGGGTCCATTTTAGGGTTTTGGGTTGATGTAAGGAGAAAGGGATGTCGGCCCGTGGGTTTACCCATGTTTAGGCCCATTTTGTAATCTATAAATAGTAAATATAGATAGTAATATAGAGGAGATAGTAATGTAGTACATCTGTGTGATGTATGACTGAAATCTTAGTGCTAGTAATGGGATCTGTGTGATCGGATGTATCTTAGAGTGTTATGTGCATGAGATCAGAGATCTAAGTGCATGTTGTTATAGTTTAATGCTGAAGAGCAAGGAAGAAGGATCTAGCGAGTTGCACAAATATTTTGTCCTGTGCAAAGTAAGGGTCATTGAAGATCTATGTTGTAACTGCTTGACCAAGATAAGATAAAGAAGACTTTGTGGATGTAGCCCCAGGGTGGGGGTGAACCTCAGTAACTGTGTGTATAGTGTTTTGTTCTTTGCTTTTATGTATGTATCTCTTTATTGGCTAAGTGCTTGATGTGGTTAAGTAGATCTAGTCATGCTCTGTGTTGTTGATGAATGAATGAACATTAGATATGATATATGAGATTCTTAGTGCTTGATTTGTTAAATCTAACCTATACTACTGTGAATAATTATTGAATCATTCTTAGTATAATTATTCACTGCGATGCTCTGTGACTTCTGCAAAGTATATTAATGAATGTATGTTAAGGAATAACTGATGCTAAGTGTGTTGTAAGAAAGATAATCATAGATCTGTGTCCCAACTAAGGTTGCAGACACCTAAGTCTTGCAACCTCCTCTGCCTCTACCTCAAGTGAGACATCATCTGATTCACAGGTGTTTCTGAAGGCCCAGTAGTTAGGGCCTTGTTGGTGTGCTCTTGAGCGTTGAAGCCTGGGTCTACCCCTATGCCAACAAATGGTTCCGTTGCTGGGACCTAGAATTATGATTGCTGGGAACTGAAGAAGGAGAAGCTTTGTGTGAAATAATCTTTGTGCGTATATCTATTTCCCTAGTGCATAGTTTTTTGTTTGACCTGTGAAGCTTTGTGCCAAGAAAAGAGGTCATATATGAAGAAAGAGAGGTCAAATATGAAGAAAAGAAGTCATATCTGTGAAGAAAAAGGTAAGATCTATAATCTCTATGCCTCGATAAAGGTAAGAATAGTTAAAAGTTTTCGATCTATAATCTTTGTGCTCTATAGAAGTAAGATAAGTGAAATTTTTTGTTTCTAAAGCATGGATCTAGGTATGTTTGATAGATTATGTCCTAGCTTCAAAAGTAGGTCATTAATAGATGAAAGAAAGTTTGATATGAATAGATATGATACATATAGTGATAGATATGTTATACCTATGCATCAAAATAATGTCTGGACTAACAAGTGGATTCAGGCTCCTAGAAAAATCTTTTTGCAGGTTATCCACCATGTTCCCGGTGCACAGTACATAAGGAGTTAGGGAACATCTAAACGGACGAGAGGATTAACCCTATGTTAGAGTTGCAGACGATCGAGACATATTGCTAAAGAAATCCCTAGGAGAAGACCTAGTTTCCTCTGTTGTAAGGCTATGGACCATGAAGTAGTGGATTTCCCTAGAATGATTGCTAGGCTTGAGAATATGAATATTGAACAAGAAAACCCTGAGGGAGATCAAGAGACCAAGATTATAGAAGAAACCCAAAAGGAATCAGAAAATATATTGCTACAGATGAGAGATACCTTGAATGACCACAGACATGTTAGGCTATCAGAGATCTTCAAAGAAAAGGAGAAAATCGAAGCAATAATAGGGGACTTTGACATTGACTGTACTCTTGATGAAAAAGTGAAAGTGAATATTATGCTAGAAAGAACTTGGGAAGCTATAGGAAAGCCTACCATGATCCTTTCCCTAGGAGGAACAAGTTTCTTCAGAGGAAATCTAGTAAACCTATGTGGAAGGCTCGCCCGGATACCTATGCCTGTCAATGGAACTTCGACAGAGGAATACTTTGAGATCATTAAATTTTTTGGAGACAGTGCCCCATTTACCATGCTCATAGGAAAACCCTGGATTGATAGAGAACGGGCCAGATGAAGAGAAAGTGTTCGAATAGAAGAAGCAAGAGTTAAAAGTCTTTATGACCAGAAGGATCGTGCACTTGATTGAAGAACAGAAGAGAAGATCGCAGATATTTAATATTAGTACCTCCGATGTCGAAGCTAAGAGAACACCCGAGGATCCGCAGAAGATCGGGTTACCTATTTTTGATACATAAGAAGTATTATCAAGGAACCCTAAGAAAGATTTTCCATAGCGCGAAGTAAATAAGACCACAGAAGATAAACATCATAATGGTAAAAGAATTACTGAGACGAAACTCACTGGGAAGGATAGGAAGTTAAGAAAGAAAAGGGATAATACTGTAAGGTTACAAGAGTTTCTATAGGACACTTTGCAGCAAGAAGAATTGCAGAATGGGAGCTTCGTCGAGATATCAGAACAACGACATAGAGTGCTTCCCCATGACGAAGAAATATAGCCATTGGAACTAATATACCCGTTCGACCACCACTCCGAATGGATCGAAAAACAATTATGGGTTACCACTAGACCATTGGATAGTACTAGAACGGATAGTATAGAGTTAATGAAGGCCCCATGTCCATTTCAAGAATCACATCGCTGAGATTGCCTACTTAACCTGATGCGCCACACACCGAGAATAATTTTTTCTAACTAAGAATCTGAGTGTGAACCCTGAGATTTACTTACCCTGAGATCATTTCCTTACAGGTCTAAGCATGTAGGGCCCTGACCCACATGAATTTTACCCTAGAAATACCGTAGATCGTGCTCTCGCTCAATGAATAAAAGACACATATGGAGATATGGAGAAAGGAACGTGAGGTTACAAGGTAGCCTCCATTGAGAATGCAACAATATGCTTTGGTTTCTAGCTGATCACATGCAAGTTAGTCCAAAAAAACAGACCTACACAGGTGACCAGATTTGTAGTTGACCTCGCAGGGAAGTGCACGGAGGGTCTACAAATGAACTGGGTGAAATACCTCATAACTCAGCTATAGCTTGACTGTAGATATGCGCAGGACCAAGGGTATGAGTTCCACTTTAGCTGGTTTCTCATACTCATTGCCTTCATCATGTGGGAACTGCGTGAGGGAGCCATGTTTCCAGAGATCAAACCCTTCAAACCCCTAGCCGCAAAGTTTTGTACGTTTTGGTACTCTAGAAACATGAACAAACAGTGGAAATCCAATGCCATCTTCCATGCATACTACATTCAGTTGAGGAATGTCATTCAGTCTACACCGTGCATTACACCCAACACTCTTCATAGGTTTCGAACGTTGATGAAATTCAACGCAGATCATCATTTCACCTACATTAGAGCACGCGCAGATGAGCACAAACAACAACTCCAGTCATATTACAAGATGACAGAAGATGACTTGGAGGATATTACCAAGGAATGGTCGGTAGACCTCCTTGTTGCAGCATACCCCGCAGAGATGTCCGACGTAGATAGCCTTGAATATATGCCAGATACACTAGGACCGCGCAAGACTAAGAAGGATGTGGAAGTTCAAGATATCCACAACACATCCATGAAGACTTGTTCACTCTCACCTACAAAGGAAGGTGACGATGAAGAACTAGGGGGCACAGAAGTTGAAAAGAGCAAAGGCAAGGTTACCCCACCTAGGGACAAGGTAGATCCCTCCAATAAAAGGAAGATTACCCCACTGAGGCCCTCATCCAGAAAGAAAACTAAGGCCACCCGGACCACACTTAAGACTATGCTTACCCCGGATTATTTTGACTTCTTAATTGCCATGCTGAATGATGTTTCATTAGAGCTCGCGAAAAATCAAGAAGCAAAGAAGGAGGAACTATTTCGCCGGGTAACAGGTGAATTCAAAGAAGTGCAGTAGGCACTTCAGTCTAGCCAAGTAGATTCTATGACACTGTTAATAATGGAAATATCAGGAACAAGCGATGATCCGGCACAGTTCTGCTATATCACCAAGAAAGTCAAAGCTTGCCTTCGACGAGCTCAAGAAGACATAGCAAAAGCCACCTAGGCTTTGGCACAAGCACAAAGTGCACATGAAGAGAAATGAAGAAAGGAAGAAGAAGAGTAGCTTGACTTACAAGTGAAATGGGAGGAGGAAAAATCCTAGCTACAGTAGAGAAAGGACCAGTTTCTACTAGAGCCACATGGAACATAAGAAAGAGTTCACAAGGCACTGCGCTCTATGAAAATCATAGAAGTGAAGATGGAAGATCGTCTTCCACAGCAGGTGACTCAACTATAAGAAGTAATACAACAACTTCAACAGTGCATCATGGATCTGGAGCTCTGCACCGTGCCTGAGACACCCCAAGAGATAAGATATCTAAGAGAAGCCATTTCTCGAAGCATAGTCGACCGATTAAAAACTTTGGCTTTGGAATGTAGGTAGCTAAGCACCAGAAGCCCCCAGACCTATGAAACCCTCACAGAGAATCCATAATTGCAAACATTTGAGACACAACTCCACGAAACAAGGAAGCATGTAGATGTGCTACAAGCACAGCTGAAGTATGTGACCCCAGTTGAAATAATGAAGAGGTTCGTAGAGCAACGCACAACCCAACAATAAGTACACACATTGCAAAGTAAAGTAATGGACATCTCTCAATGACTGCAACCACTCCAAGAGAAGGCATGCCAATTGTTCACCGAACTTGAAAGCTAGGGATCTCAACTCAAACAGGGTGTCATCAATGCAGAGCAATGCCTGGAAGGACTGCTCAATGACACAGTGCTCTAGGAATTTACTGAACAAGAGGTTGTCGCACTGCAGCAGGTCGAAGCTGCTCGAGCCAAGATTGAGGTGTTCGAAGTAGAATTGGTCAGACCTAAGTGACTCGGGATGAGTCACAGGTGAGTGTTGGGGGCCTATTGGCCCTTGACCAAGTTTTGAAGAGTACTTGGTCTTACTCGACCACTTTTGGGACTGTGACAGCTTGCCAAGGAAGGAGCACAATGCGAAGCAAAAAATAAGGAAGCATGACCTATTTTAGGGTCCATTTTAGGGTTTTGGATTGATGTAATGGGAAAGGGATGTCGAGTCGTGGGTTTACCCACATTTAGTCCCATTTTGTAATATATAAATAGGAAATATAGATAGTAAGATAGAGGAGATAGTAATGTCGTACATCTGTGTGATGTATGAATGAAAGCTTAGCTCTAGTAATGGGATCTGTGTGATCGGCTGTATTTTAGAGTGCTATGTGCATGAGATTAGAGAGCTAAGTTAAAGTTATTATAGTCTGATGCTGAAGAGCAAGGAAGAAGGATCTAGCGAGCTACACAAATCTTTTTTCTTGTGCAAAGTAAGGGTCCTTGAAGCTCTGTGTTGTAATTGCTTGACCAAGATAAGATAAAGAAGACTTTGTGGATGTAGCCCCAGGGTGGGGGTGAACCATGGTTACGTGTGCGTATAGTGTTTTGTGCTTCGCTCTTATGTATGTATCTCTTTCTTGGCTAAGTGCTTGATGTGGTTAAGTAGATCTAGTCATGCTCTTTGTTGTTGATGAATGAATGAACATTAGATCTGATATATGAGATGCTTAGTGCTTGATCTATTAAATCTAACCTATATTGTTGTGAATAAGTACAGAATCATTCTTAGTATAAGTATTCACTACGATGCTCTATGAATTATGTGAAGTATATTAATGAATGTATGTTAAGGAATAACTGATGCTAAGTGCACTGTAAGAAAGATAATCACAGATCGTCCCAGCTAAGGTTGCAGACACCTGAGTCTTGCAACCACCCCTGCCTTTACCTCGGGTGAGACTTCATCTGCTTCGCAGATGTTGCCAAAAGGGCTGGTAGTTAGGGATTTGTTGGTGCGCTCTTGAGTGTTGAACCTTGGGTCTACCCTTATGCCAACAATGCATGCTTTAATCTTAGAGCACGAATCACATTACATTGCAAAAAAAATGGATAATGCCATTTTGTGGGTTTTTTGCATTACTCCCCTTCATTTTGTCACCAAGGGGTTAGGAAACAACATTCTAACATCAAAACAAATAATCTCAACCAACGTTATGCTTGTTTTATTGAAATAAAAACCAACTAACCTATGTCCTAATATATTTACCTAGAACAATTAACTCGGATTATACTGTTGGGCTAAAACTTACTCTACCTTGGGGCTATTTGATAAAGCTTAAATAGTTTGATCAAGTTTATTCACTAGCTAGCCTAACTAACTTGGATAAGATTAAACAATTTAGCCAAGATTTATTCACTAATCCTATCATCATAAATTCAAAAGACTTGACCATGGTTAGACTGTATGGATCAAGAAATTCTTATTGCATGGGGTTCATCATTTTTCTTTTCATACCCTCTTTTATTATTTCTTTCTTTTTCTTTTCTTTTCTTTTCTTCTGTAAATCATTTGTAGAATGAAATATTATTTACAACCAAAAATACAACAAGAGTAAAAAATTTCCAGTCACCAGTTGATCTTATGAAACATAGGGTTATAACATTGGCTCCATTTGGGGATGGTGCTCTCCTTGTGAGGTACCAAGAACCTGCTTCTTGATGACTTGAAATATTGTCTCCATTTCTTTTTCTGCAACTTGATTTATTTTATTTTTAAAAATTGGTGGCACTAGTCAGTGGCTTAGGGCCTTATCTACAGGCTTCTACCATCTGACCAACATCACCCACGCATAACCTTAATTCAAAAGAAATGGTTTGTATAGTGGAAATGGATGGATAGGGTCTTTATTTGGGTGGTAAATAATGCTTCAACATCCTGCCATTTACAGGTCAACCTCAAGGTCTGTTCCATCACTATCTTTGAGAAAAAATGTGTTATTTCCTCTAAATGCCTGAATGATGTAAGGTCCTTTCCACAATCTATCAAAGTTTCCATGTTTACCCTTATCCTCATTTATGGAATCCAACTTCAGCACCAAATCACCCAAATCAAAATCATCCTCTTTAGTTCTCTTGTCATAAATCTTTTTGATAACTTCCTAGATAACCTGAGTCTTGTTATACACTTCTTCTTTGGACTGCTACAACTGGATCATCTGATTTATTCTACTTTGGGTATCATTTGGCTCTACTTGCACTTCCTACAACAGTTTCATAACAGGGACCGCCAAAGAAGAAGGGAAAATTGGCTCAGTACCATATACCAACTGTTATGGGGACATACCAATTGATCTTTTGGTAGTCAATCTGTTAGCCCAAAGCGCATGAACTAACATATTATGCCAGGACTTCTTGTTCTCTTTTAGTGTTTTCTTAATGATATTCACTAGAATTTTATTTGAGGGCTCAGCCACTCCATTTACCCAAGGGTAATAAGCTATGGAGTGTCCCAAAGTAATGCAGTACTAGCTACAAAACTCTATAATCTTTTTGGATCTGAATGTCGTTGCATTTTCAGTTATGATTTTCCTAGGAAATCCAAAATGAGAAAGAATATTAGTTTCCAAGAATTTAATGATGACAGAGTCAGTGGATTTCCTTCATTGTACAACTTCAATCCACTTTGTGAAATAGTTCGTGGCTGTGAGGATCCACTTATGTTGGCTGGAAGAGGGTGGATGAATCTCACCAATAAAGTCCAAACCCCATTGCTGGAATGGAGCTTCTACTGAAATAGGTTTGATTGGCAGGGGCAAAATTTTCCTTTTTCCTTCAAAGATTTGACACTTATGGTAGGAGGTCATATTTTGATGCACATCAGCAAACAATGTGGGGCAGTAAAAACCAACTCTGAGGATCTTGTTAGCTGTGGTCTTCCAACTTATATGCCTGCCACAGTCTCCTACATGGAAATCCTATAATACCTTGTCATCTTAATCCTTTATTAAGAAGTTAAGTAAGATACCTTCAAGGTATTTCCAGTAAAGGTTTCCATCTAGAATAAAATATTTCAATGCTTTGAGTTTAATAAATATAGCTTTGGTATTAGTTAGACCAGGAGGAGCTTGTAAATTATGAAGGACAAAAATGAGGTCTGCGTACCAAGGAGAGTTTAAGAATACCTCTTTTACATTTGGAGTCTCCTGATCTTATTGATCGTCAACTGTAGCCAAAACATTAATGTCTAAAGAACGAAAATTGGATTCGACCATCAACTTGGCCAAACCCTGACCTTTGATCAGTTTAGTGGGTTTTATTTCTATATCATATTCCAGAATAACAATGATCCACTTTCCTCTCCTACCATCTGGATTATCTTGAGTCAGGATATCCTTCATCACTGCATTTGGAATATAGGCAGTAGTGTGAGAATGGAGAATATAAACTCTAAAACATTTTATAGCTTTTACCAGGGAAAAATCTTGTTTGTCCATTATATTGTAGTTCAACGCAACATTTCTCAAAGACTTGCTAAAAAAGGCTATGGGTTGTTCGTACCCTTCGTTGTTTTTATGCAATAGTACTGTTGCAATGGTGTGTTTATATGCGAAAGAGAAAAATAGAAGTCTTTGGTGTAATCTGGACTGATCAAAACTGGGGCTTGTGTAACTGCATGTTTTACTTGCTCAAATGATTGTTTAGACTCGGTGTTCCATCTTTTTTTGGTGGCTTTTTTCAGCATATTTGTGATGTTCCTAAGAAATTCAGCCAAGTTGGGTATAAACATTCTTAGGAAATTTATTTTACCAATGAATGATTGCAATTCTTTAATGTTCCTAGGGTGTTCCACTTTATGGATGGCTTCTATTCTACTGGGGTCTATTTCAATTCCATCTTTATAGATTATGTGCCACGACAACTTTCCTTCCTCTGAACTGAAAAGGGTTTTCTTGGGATTCAATGAAATCCTAAATTTTATGCACTTCTCAAACACTTGTCCGAGATGCTGTAAATGTTCCTTGTCAGTTTTGGAGTAGACAGTCACATCATCTAGATATATGACTATAAACCTGCCAAGTTCGTCCACAAAAGAAATATCCATTATTGTTTGGAAGGTGGTGCCAACATTCATCAAACCAAAGGGAATTTTCACATACATGAAAGTTCCCCAGGGTATGGTGAAGGTTGTTTTCTCCTGGTCATCTGGGTGGACAAGGACTTGGTTATAGCATGAGAAACTATCTAGTAAGGAGATTCTACTCGTCCCAACTACCTTTTGTAAGATGTGGTCCATTTTAGGCAAAGGGTAATTTCCTTTGAGGGAAACCTTGTTCAAGTTTCTAAAATTAATGCAAAGCCTGATTTCACCAGTCTTATTTCTAGTAGGAACCAGATTAGAACCCCATTTGGAAAATCTCAAGGGGACTATAATTTTGTCATCATACATATTTTTAATTTCCTTTTCTATCAAGGGGAGTAACTTGGGATTGATTCTCGTAAGTTTCTTCATAAAAGGTTTGTGTTCTTATTTTATTTGGATTCTATGTTGTATGATACTTGTTTCATAAGATTTGAAATCCTCATAACCCCGAGAAAACACATCGACATATTCCTTAAACAGTTCAATGTATTTGCATTTTTTTTCCAGGGGGTAAATATTTGGAAAGTTTTATCATCTTGGGGTTTTCCTATGTTCATATGTTACACCCTTCGGCCTCTTTACCACTAGATTCAATATTTGGAATTTTAGCTACATCTTTAAAATCAAATAGGCCTTCTAACGGAACCAAACCTCTAGGTAAAACATTGTTTTTCAAATGTAAAATATCAGAGTCTACCTCATTTTCTTTTATTTCATCTGAATCTACTTTATTTACACTATCACTTTCAAAAAATGATTTATTTACATTATCATCATCACTCTCAACATCTATATTTGTACATTCAAAATCATTCGTACAATTTGATCATCGTTGCCAAATAAATTCCAGTATTTGATGTTATCTAGGACAGTTTGTTTGCACTTCACCTCTACTGTGTATTGGCGATTTGGTTTGAGAGGTATTTGTCATGTGGTTGTCAAAGTAGCCAATCTTTCTGCCAGTATGTTCTAGCCTATCGGAATTACCTGCAAGTTGATTTCAGTGAAACATTATAAAAAATATAAAACAACATTTCTATAGGCTCTGATTCTAGGATTCTTAGCTAAATACTCACCTTTAATTTGTTTAATGAATAGTTCAGAATCACCTCTTACCATAATTTTTTTGGCACCAACCTTTTTTAGTAGATTTAAGTCGAGCATTAAAGCTTCATACTTAGCTATGTTGTTAGTGCATTGGAAATTTAGTTTGTAAGAGTGGATTTCTGAATAATTTGATTTGTGATGATGCAACCAAACTCCAACTCCATCTCCCTCTTTGCTCACATCTCCATCAAAATCCATACTCCATAAATCAGTTGGTAGCTCATCACTTTCTACTATTGCAGTGTTCTTTACCTCAGTGATTTATTTATCTTCTTGCATTTTAGGTGCATTGTATTCCAACTGAGAAATTCGATTATCCAGGTCACCATCATTGTACACTATGAATGAATCCATATCAGAGTGTGCAGAGTATAATGGGTAGTTATGTGGTTTTTCATGACCATTGACCATATACTTCATCAGAGTTTCTCTGTACAATATTCTCTATTGTCCAAATACTGGGATGGTAGCATAAGACATACCTAACTGCAAAGTCCCTTTCAACTTAGCTCCCCAAGATCTAGATAACAACATACCATATTTCAGAGGAATGTCTGCAACCATGATATCCATCACCATACGTTTTGCTGGGATTTGAGCCAGGGTGATACATAAAAATTTAATTATCCCTATACATTTGACCTTGCTAGAGTCGAAAGAATGTAATTCCTTGTAGGGTCTAGTGACATCAAGCCCCAACTACTCCATCACAACTTTGGGCATCAAGTTGTGAGAAGTGCCAGAATCAAGAATATCATTGTGTAAGATTTTTTCATGGATATTCAGACTGATATAAAAAGGGGGAACAACAACGTTATCGTTTTGTCCATCAATGTCAGGGCCGAAAAAAAGCTCAGGTTGATCATCAGTAATATTTACGGTGTCTGAGTGCATTCCTGATCCAATATTCAATGCTTTTGTACCTGTCTATGGTTCAATTCTTGATGCTTTGATCACCTCTGACCTGTAAGAATTTTTTCTCATTAGTTTAGATAGGGGAATATGAATCTTTAATTTGGCTAGTTCCCCTTCAAGGCTGAAGGTAGTGGAAGATTTTCTTAGGATATGCACTTTTTGTTTGTCTGTCACAGTTCTTTGGGCAGAAGTATTTGGCTGACTAGTAGATGTGACCTCAGTTTGATTTTATCTTTGCGAAATTTCAGGATTTCTTTTTGCAGAAGATTCGACATTATTCTTCTCAGGAACTTTATTGAGAGAAGTATTTGAGGCTTTCTTGGCCTTAGTTATTTTCTTCATTTTAGTAGCCTTTTTTGTAGGATTTTCATTAGTCTTCTTGCTTATTAAGTTATATTGTTTGTGGACCTCCATTATAGAATTCTCAAAGGCCTGTTGTTCTGCTTCCTCTTCCTCATCATTCACCTTTGTTTGTGAGAGGAGAAAAAACTCATATTCTTCCGGAGAAAGAAAAATGGAGTCATCATTGTGAACACCCATGAGGTTTATGTGAGTATCATCCAACTATTCAATTACCTCCTCCCCATAATCAACATAATTCTCTTGAATATGTGGTCTAATCTGTTGATTAGCCCCCCTTTTCTCTCTTTGATCTCTTGGATCCCTCTGTCTGATCTGGGGAGGTTTCCTTCTGAAGTTTGGATTTCTGATCTGAGGGGCAAGATGATTTTGCCTGGTTGGATTCCTATCAGCGATGGTTAGTATTTCCATCATTCTCTTCATACTTATGACTATGGAATCTAGTTTAGCATCTGAAGAAGACATGGAAGGCTCTTCTTTGATTGTAACCCTTCTCTTTGTTCTTTGCCTGGCTCTTCTGGATAATAGATTTGTTTCTACACTTACTGCACTTTTATGCATGTCTTCTAGAGTGACATAGTTCCTTTCTCTTACTTGATATGACATACCAACATCAAATCCATCAGGGAACTTGATTAAATCCAAACCTTTTGGGGGTTTAATATCAGCTGGAATTGTGTTATAAAGATTGTTGAAATGAATGCAGTAATCCTTCACTGTTTCCCCTTGATTCCTTTTGATATTCTCGTATTCTGATAAAATATGGAGAGTATTTTTCTTTACCTCCCATCTATCAATAAAGCTCCACTTAAAAGAAGCAATGTCAACTATAGTAGCAGGGAATAAATATTTGAACCATATTTTGACTTCTCCAGTCAAACTCTATGCAAAAAGTCTCATCTGGACATATGATTCATCAACTTCCTGCAAATCAAAATAATCCTTCATCTTATCAACTTGTTGGTGTGCATTCAGAGGACCAATACCATCAAACTAAGGAAGTCTGGTTTGATAGTCCTGAGGCATAGCATGTAAAGGAGTGACCAATACCAAGGGATCTTATCTTCTTGCCATGATTAGTGGAGGAGGCTGAACAATAACTTGTGTGATTGGAGGGGAAGTGATAGAAGAAGTAGAAGAGGTAGGGCTAGGGGATGTAGAGTGAATTATTTGATGTTTGATGGAAACTACAACAATAGTCAGGGCTGGAACTTCTACAGACTATTGAAAGTGAGCTTGGTACAAAGCTTGATTAATATTTGCTAGAATTCTTGAAGGAAGCATTGATCAAATTTTGTTCTGGGAGAAAGTATTTCAGGGGTTCTGGGTTGCAGGATGGTTTTATCTAGGATTGTCTCACTTACAAAGTTGTTAGATTTGGTTCTAAAAGGGATTTTTTCAAAGGATATGTCAAACTCAATATCGTAGATCGCAATCACCTTCTTTGGGAGAGAATTAGACCTATGAAGAGGACTGTGACTCCCAGAGCCTTCTACAATGTTTTTCTTTCTGAGAAACTTTTCTGGATCGTCTGCTATTGCTGTAGGTTTTGGATCAGGGTGAGATGTAGTGTAAACACTTTTAGGAGCCAGAACTTTAAATTTTAAGAAATCTAAACTAATAGATACAAACTTTAACAACATCTGAACATTATCTCTTTATAAGTTAGATTTTATGATTCATTTAGAAATAAAGTTTTCTTTATTTAGGGAAAAGAAATTGTTGGATGAAAGTTTGTTCAGTTTCCCCAGTATGGTTGCCACTATGTTATCACTCTGTAAATTCCCATAGGTTGTCAAGAGGTATGATGTGAGTGGGAAATCCCTCTTACGGACTTAGCATTTAAGGGCTCTAATCATGCATGCATAAAATGACCATTTAAAGGTCGCTATTTTTTCCTATATTCCCAACACAAAACCCCACATTCATGCAATACAAAGGTGCAAACAAGACTAGGTAGCTCTACCTTGAATCCTTCATTTGATGTCGATCCCTTCACTTTCAATCACTCCTTTACTTTAAGCCTCCTCCCAAAGATGACCTGCATTCACACATGGACAAACAGAGAGTTACAAACATGCATTTCATATACTAATTGTTGGGTTAGATGTGACAATATCATAAAATAAATACACAATTTGAACACATGATATGGTGGGATGAAAAAATTATTCCTTTTTTTATTAATATTCAAAACAGTAAACTTACAATATGTGGTCGACACTACTCCTCGAACCTGGTCCTAGGCTTCTCTTCACAATGCACCAACTACTCAACCTCACAATACAATTGCAGGAAATTGGAGCAAAAGGGGGATAAATTTGGATAGAGTTTCTATAATCTTCTTCTTCTCCTTTAAACGGGACCCCTACCCCTTATTTTATAATTATTTATCTAGTTGAATGACGAGCCATAGGTAGTCAAACGGTTTTAGCAATTTCCCGAATATTTGTTTCCCATCTACAGCTTTCCATTTTTCATGCTTTTGTCAGTATATGTGGGTTGTAGAAGGATTGTAGGTGTATGGATGTGTACATACACGATCTGTAGAAGGCCAGGGCACACATGGCTCAAAAAATAGGGATTTATAGAAGAGCTTGGCTCAATAAATTGGAAAATAGTAGGGCCTAAGGCTAGGTATGTAGGTTTGCTGCAACTTAGGCTTATAACAGATTCCCCTAAAGTGTGAGGTCATAAGAGAATCTGATGGCCAGAATACTTTACCAATATTTATCAACATGCTAAGAGAGTGAGCCCAGGGACCAGTATTCAGGAGCTTCCATCTACAAAATAATATTTTGTCTCTCCGAGGTAGGCATACCCATGCTCAGGATAAAAAAACTAAAATCATGGCTACCAATCAAATACACTGCATATCCATGTCATATAACTATATAAAGTGTAGTTGCGAGAAATACACAGTGGATATACATCTCAAAATCAAAAGATATACATGTATAGTATCCATCTTCAACAAGCTAAGTGTCGTCTGATGGCTGGAGATGATGTTTTCAGAGCTCGAGCAACAACTTCAAGATCTTCAAAACTTGGGTAAGAGTGTAATGTGAGTGTACGACTTCATTACCCATAGGTCTTCGACAACTCTCCATGAATAGACAAGAGGATCTCGGTGATCAGGAAGAGAACTTTATTGATTTTGAACAAGGATTTTGATTATTGTTTTAGGATGGTCGGGCATGAGGACAAGAAACAAACTGCAAAAAGTCCGACACGGTCTTGGTAAAAACTTCCCTTGGATAGAATCAGGACAAATTATGAGACTCAGGTAGCATGATATTGACATAAGTTGACGATGCAGGAGGCAACGCCAACTCTTCATATGTTCGGAATAATAACCAAACGGAGGAGGACATAACTCTATGAGAACAACTTCCTAAGGTCACACTATATCCTAAATCTTTGATGAACAAACGAAAAGATTTGCTTTGTCCAAGGGTGACTCATTGTGCTGCCAACAAGAAGAAAATACTTTTCCCTTCCTCCTTTTGGGGTATATTTGATTTTTTTGTCTTTTTCAATAATTTTGGAAATATTGAAAAAGAATAAAAGAATGCTACATTACAAAGGAGGATCAAGCGTCACAAACATACTAGTTCCAAGCACATGGAATATAGGGATTCTCAGGGCAAAGGGACATATGCAGGAAAAGGACACTCAAAAAAAATCCTCCATGGGCCAAAGGTGTCAAGACGCAGAGGAAAAGTGCTACAGGGCTTGCATATAAGGCATGGTTTAGATGGTTCAGTTGAGAGAAACATGGAGCCGACATTAGGCTAAAGACGCAGGTATGCAAATGCAATTGATAAGACACACAATGGTAACATCCTTTGATGTAATTTTAACGAGCCCAAAGAAGGTAAGCTTGACGATTTTTCATATTTATAGAGTCTGAAAAAATGTAAAAGGATACTCTTGTGGGGTAATGTTTTCGAAGATAGTTTAGTTGGCTTGAAAAAAAAGGGTAAGCTAGCACCGACCAGATGTCTATTTAAAACTATTTTAACGAGTATGATAAAGACAAGGTCACTCGACATTTTTTTCATTTTTAAGGAGTCTGAAAAAAGCTTAACTATGGACTCCATAAAGGTTGTTATTCTTGGCCATTTTAATGAGTGTGAAGAAACAAGGTCACTCAATGATCTTTTCAAATTTAGGGAGTCTGAAAAGAGATAAACTATGGATTCTGTGGGGGTTCCTTTTTCGTAAATTTAGTCCCCCAGGCCTGAAAAAAGGGGTAAAATTATACCCGGGGATACTCTTCTAGAGAATTGAAATTCCTAGGGTATACCTTTGTTCGTACAGTTGACCATCCAGATCGAAAAAGGGGTAAACTACCATCGGACACACATGCCTTCAAATTTCAGTTTAACGAGCGTGAAAGACAACAAGATCGCTTGGAAATCTTTTCATGTTTTAAAGGGTTTGAAAATGGCTTAAAAGAAGACTTGTTTAAAATTTTGGGAGTTCTGAGGGTGAGGTCAAGAGTGATAAAAAAATCATGGAGATGAGGCTCAAACTTGTAATCAGTACAAGACTAACAGGGACTCCCAAGCCTATAGTCATTACCAACAACATGGATGCCAAATATGCAAGAACGATCTAGCTAGGGCATCCATGAAGGGGAAGGCTCTACCATGACATTACGACACATCTAAAGCAGCAAAGATGGTTCCGTGTTGCAACTTTGTGGGTTTGATCCTATGTAAAAGTGATAAATATAACGAGATACAAAAAGTGGAGGTGGAATCCTAACTTGAATGCTCAAGTTGAGAAAAAATGATATTTTTACCAAAGGACCTTCAAAAGTGACCCAAATATCCTAAAAGCTTCCCGATACCCAAAGTGACGTCTATCGTAACCTTCTTAAAGAAATTCCTGAACCATACTAAATGATTTTCGGTTTAGAAAAAATGACAAGGGGGGACAAAAAATGACAAAAAGGGGCCAAAAAGTCTATAAATAGAAGCTGGCAGCTCATTATCACCATTGTTGATTTGGGAAATTGACTATGGAGCCAAAAACACCCCTTTGATAAAAGTTTTGATTCTGGGAGCTTCGATGGATGAAACAGACTTCCGATTGGACTAAGTAAGTACAAATTCACTCCTCTTGCATTTCAATTTTTATTTTATGCATTTTATTTCACTTTTTGGGGGGGTGTCGACCTTTTCAAAGGGTAGGCTCTAGGAACACGCGAGTTGTCTTGGGACAACATGCATATGCATGCGTGCATAAGAATTATTGCACGTGTTCATACACGACTATCACCACTACAGCTCGCGTATGCCCCCAATTTTGTGAAAAAAATAAAAAAGAAAGATCTAATTCCTCTCCTGAACTGGCATTTGCAGGATGTATGTTCACTGGAGGGAAAGAGAGCATGAAGACATTGAAATTTTGGTCGATGATGACCTTGGTGTTAATGTTTCATTGACTCAATGTGGGCTATTGAAATTCTACTAGTGTCCATTCATGTGGGCACAACTGAGACTATTGAACGCCTTGATAGATTATTTGCACCCGGATCCAGAGGCCTTCATGCTTGAAGGTCAGTCGTTGACTCCAAGGATAGAGGAGATATACTTCTTGACTGGCCTCTCGAGGAGAGGGGAACTAGTCAAATTCCACACATTTCCTTCAGGGCCTCATAACATAGCGATGTTCATTGGGCTCCATTGTGAGGCAGGGACTGACAAAGTGGGCACACAGGTGTCGATCAACAAGATATCTAACCTATCACTAAAAGTGATAGTACTACTGATTGGGCAGATCATTAGATCTGCTGCACTTCACCAAGCATCCCGGGTGCACATGCATTATGCGGTGCAGTGCTTGAATGCACACGTGTTTGATTGGAGCACGACATTACTTGACTGCATGAAAAGGCAGTTGACTGAGTGCCGCATGGGGAGGCACAAAAACGTTGGGTTTGGGACAATATTTTGTTCATTATTCTTTGAGAGGGTGCCCAGTATTATCCATCGAGAGATAGTACGAGGGAACATAGCCACATTCCAAGGTATATGTAGATGGGTGACACTGTTGCTGCGACAGGGTGGTGGAAGGATCGTGGAGGCCTTCGATGACAAGTTCTTCGACTGGTGGTCTCGCAATATTATAGCGATAGAAGACTACCCATATGTTGGTATTGAATTTTCCAGAGACCTGTATATGATTGTTCCTCCTAGAGTAGTGCGAGGAGAGTTGGGTAAATTTTTAATTTTCATAGTTTTTAATTTTAATTTGTTTTTATATATATCATTTTTTTTGTGTGTGTACTAGAGTATCTGACAATGATTTGTTTTTTATGTGCAGACGTGGGACCAGTGCATCCGAATAATTTTGCGAGGACTAGACGACATCCTTGTCTAGAGGCGGGAGTAGTCGGAGCCGTCGGACCAACAGGAGCAACAGGGGGGCCTCAACCTGGGTAGGCCGAGAGAGTTTTGAGGCGGGTAGAGTGGAACCTTACTGCTCTTACTCGTGATGTGCCTATGGCAGAGATTGAGGATATGCCACCCTCTATGCAGCCTCACATAGTTGGGGTGCCACAAAATTAGGTCCAACTTTTTTCGACGTTTGGAAAATGTCGTTGTACACTACGGCCAGGCCAATAGGCCCCGCCCTTAGCTATTTTGGATTGTTTATGTGTCGTGAGCACTTTTCTAGATTTTTTAGGGCATAAGCCCCATGACTCCTACTATGTATATTTTTGAGGCGTTCGCACCCACACTGTACTATGATACAGTTTTTGACATATATATATATATATATGAATCTTTTTTGTCTTTTAATGCTTTATGGATTATGCTACAAATGTATTTACATGTGCATGTGTGTTTTTTATCTTTACATGTGTGCAAAATGCCAATCTAATATATGATTAGCTAGACTATCAGTGATGTGATTTAATCTCCTAGGAACAGGAATGTAAGTAATGTAATCAAAACTTTGTTCTAAGAAATGTACCCTAAGGAACCATTGGTGTAGGGTAGGGTCGTACATGTGGTAAACACCATTTAATTGAGACACAACCAGTTGAGCATATAAGTAAACCTGGAGGCAAGAGATACCATGCGACAAAGTGTCAGGAAGAAACTCTATGACGACGCTGTATTTGGCAATGTTATTTGTAGAATTACCTAAATAGATACCTCATGAGGATAGCGACTAACCTTGAGGTGTAAAAATCACCCAAGCTATGGAGGAAAGACTCTAAGTGTGTCGACTAGAACAATCAGCAAACCCCACAAAAACCTTTGATTCACTTAATATCTTCCACAGTGAAAAGAATGTCATCAAAATGACACTTGCATAAATGAAAAAGACAAAAAGTAAGAAAAAAAATGTATAGAGACTATACATATGTTACAAGAAGTCCCTGAAGGTGACCCACCTACGAGTAATACTTCTTGAGGTAGAGCCCATTACTAGGATCAACCAAAGCGTTTCCCTCAAAGTCAACCAAACGATAAGCACCTTTTTTAAGAACCTCTTTAACAATGAACGGTTCGAACCACATGGGTTTGAACTTGTTTTCCCCTAGGGGATCCTTATCTTGGTCATAGACTAGGACAAGGTCACCTTCAGAGAAAATACGAGGGAGAACAGATCGATCATACTGACACTTAATTTTTTGTTTGTGAGCCTTGTTGGACAAGGTTGTGTCTTGACGCTGCTCATTGAGATGTTCCAGATGTAATAACCGCTCTTCAAGCGGTGAAGTGTCTGGAAATAATTGTACTTCCAATTTTAAAGAGGGGATCAGACATTCTATGGGTAAAACAACTTCCATCGCATAAACAAGTTGAAAAGGTGAGAAACTGGTTGTAGTCTTAACAAGCATTCAGTAGGCCCATAATGCATAGTACAACATCAAATTCCAATTTGATTTGGTCGAATTGATCGTTCACTATAAAATAGTCTTGAGGGATTTATTCAGAGCTTCCACCTGACCATTCACTTGAGGGTAGTAAGGTGATAAATTTTCTTGCCTCAACCCAAGATTTGATGTTAACTCAGTCATCATTTTATTCTAGAAGTGACTACCATGGTCAGTGATAATCTCTCTCAGGACACCGAACCTTGCTATAATCTGGTTGAACAAAAAGAGAGATGTTGTCTCTCCATCATCCTTGAATGTTGGCATAGCTTCAACCCACTTTGTAAAGTAGTATACTGCTATGATGATATAATGGTGCCCCCTTGTTGAAGGGGGGTTGTATGTTGTGTAATCAATCCCCTACTTCGTGAAAGGACCAACAATAATGATGGGAAACATATGAGCAGGGTGTGCCCTCATCTTCCAAGAGAAGATTTGAAATGGGTGGAACTTCTTGACCGATTCAACACAATCTTTGATTAATTTCGTCCAGAAGTAACCGACACGTAATATATTTTGCATTGTTTCCAGCCCAGACATATGGCCAGCACATGCTCTAGTGTGGCAATTGTTAAGGATGATTTATGCTTCTTCATGAGTGAGACATCGACGAAGGATGGAAGCTATGCCTCAATGATACAATGTGTCTTCAAGTATAAGATTGTTCTTGGCCTGATGGCATATACGACGACGCTCATCATGAGAAGCAGAGGCAGGGAACTTCAAAGTCTAGACATAGACAAGTATATGTCCATACCAGGGGTCCAAAGACGTGATAAAAAACATGTCTCCTTTAATAGGCGACTCTTCAGAAATAACATCACCTGACTCAATCGCAAGTTTCGATATGAGTTCTGGAAAGACCAATGACTTTTTGGATTTTTCCAAAACAAAATCTAAGTCAAATTCTTGGAAGACAACTATCCATATACTGATCTTTCCGCCAATTACTCGTCGTGTCAACACATATTGAAATGGATTCACAACGGCAAAGACGATGGTCTTGCGAGACAATATATAATGACAGAACCATTGGATAGCATGAACTGCTGCCAATGCAAGTTTTTCAAGGTGGGAATAATTAAGTTCCGGTCCAACCAGGCCTCAACTCAAATAATAGATCACGTACTCGGAAATCACATCATCCTCCTGAACCAAGACCATACCGATGGTCAACTCTCCTACAACCAAGTACAATAATAAGTCTTTATTATAATTGGGTGGCTGAAGTAGAGGGGTAGACGTGAGGGAACATTTCAAAGCATCAAGCAAGAATTGAGCAGCTTCATCCCAATGAAAAGGGACACCCTTATTGAGTAAACACATAAAGCCCTTTG
>SNQJ01S0015054.1:120941-131337 GCA_010110895.2 Picea sitchensis | reverse complement strand
TTGGAAAACCGAATTAACGCTTTGATGAAGCTAGAAGAGGTAAGATCCCAAGCTAAACGTACATTATATAAACATCAACTATTGGTTAAAAGATGGTTCGATTATAACTCTTCTTCTGATAGGAATTTCGAAGTAGGTGACCTCTTCTTGAAATGGGATAAACCACGCGAAGGAAAGGGAGAACACACGAAATTTCAAAACTTATGGCTTGGACCATTTTTAATTGCTGAAAAGTTAGGCCCCAATTCTTTCCGATTGCAGAATCTTGAAGGGCAGCTTGACACCTATTTGGTGAATGGCCAAGGCCTGAAAAGATACTTTGCTTGACAACAACCCTTGTATATTATGTACATATTTTGCTTTGTTTTCTCTTTCATTTTCTTCTATTTTTTATTTCCCCTTTGAGTTTATCAGTTTGTGTTTTTTGGAAATACACATACCTGTACACTGAGCTATTCAGACAAAGAAAATAGAAAATTCCTTCCCTGAAATAGCTACTAAGAAATTTGTATAAGCATCCACTGTATATTTATGAAATTTATATCTGTGGTCTGTTGTGTGAAAGAAGTTGACTGATTTCGATCTCTGAGTAAAGCTTGTCGTGATCATCTATTATATTTTTATGCTGTCCCTATTCCTTAAGGGAATGAATCAGAAGATGTCTCCCTGTGTTAGGAAGTTGCTTCTGTAAATGAAACATCTCTGGATCTTTGTAAATGACAGTTCTAAAAAATTCTGATGAGGTCTGAAAAGAATGTGTTAAAATATCATAATTTTCAGCGTCACCCTGCTCAACTATATATCTTTGGAAAACAAAACAAAATAAATCATTAATAGAGCTGTGGGAAGTGCTTGTAAACCCATCGGGATGTTGAACAGGTCTGCTGGCAGCAGGTAAATGCATGCATGACGCCAATACAACTTTTTCAGGGTACTGAACAGGCCCGCTGGCAGCGAAGCAATGTCGGGTATATGAAAAATTGCAAATAAGAAACCTGTTAATGTCCTTGATTCTGATCTAGAACTTATTATCATGATACAGATGTCAGACTGGGTTAAATGGAAACCCTTTCGAGGCTATGGACACCTACTGGAAGAAATGGCTCTGTCAACAGTATTGGATATTTTATCTTTAATATCGTGACTCGCTGGTCTTAAGACTGTTATCAGTTTTCATCTTTTAAAACACTGCTGGAATAGTTGGTTAATGATGATGTTTATACAATTTTCTAGTTGTTGTTTTTGAGTTGGAATTATCTTTGCTGCCCTAATATGAATTTGTTCTTTTGGCAGAGATAACTGCTTCTACCAGTGTGTCGCCATTGTTGGCAGCCAATTCACATTTTTCTATTGTCTTATAAGCTGCCTACACCATTGTTTTGCAAACCTTAATTTTTCGTCACAATTCTCAAATAAACGACACTTTTATTCTTTGTGCTATTTGCACACTTACCTTCATTTTTGTTTTCACGACTGTAAGCGTGAAAACTTGGTCTTCCGAAGTTGCAATAAAATCATTATTCAATTGTCGTTATAATTCTTGTCGATATGCCCATTGCATTTACATTTTATTTATCATTATACATGTTATCCACAATTTTGGTCATCGTGATGATGTTATGATGATGGAAAATCAAGCTCTTCACTAAGAACACTTTCCTGAGAAAAGTTACATTTGTCTGATTTTAGAAATCATACTTTTAATGGAAGTTCGCAGGCTACCTATGTATTCTCCTGCGAGAATGCCTGATTCTCGCAGGCTACCTATGTATTCTCCTGCGAGAATGCCTGATTCTCGCAGGCTGCATTAAGCTGGAGTGCGAGGGGTTCGCACTGTACCTGAATCTCAGGGTGTGAACATCTTCTTAATGAAAGAAAAATATAAGTTCTCGAGCCTTCTAGAAGGGAATTTTCCAGAAGGGTGAGTTGGCATTCGAATGGTTGTTCAAGTACTGGCTTTCCTGATATCTTGGGATCATTTCCTATCCAAGTAACTAATCCATTCTCTCTTATAAATTGGGAGGAGTGCTCATGGAAAGGGTTAAGAAGCAAGCTAGTAAGAGATTTATTGGAGAGCTAGTGCAAGATTGTATGAAGGACTGATGCTACAGCAGCTAGAGAAAACAACAAGGTCATCAAAAGTGGTTGATTTTCTTCATGCATCAACATGTGTATGTGTCAGAGCTAGGAGCCATCGAAATGAGATCTACAACATCAAGGCTCAGGTTGTAAGTTTAACTTTCAATTAATTCAATACAGTAATATGTCCCTTTCCCATAAAGATGATGTCACTTTATTACATAACTCCTTGATCATATGTATAGATTAGCCATTGAATATATTGATTAGCCTTCACTTCGATTGGTTTGTATTGTTGTGATCTGAAAGGCACAAGAGCCTTGGAGAGAAGATTGGAACAACATAGACCCAAGGAAAGCATTCATAAGGTATGTCCTTGATCCTTGTCTCTTAGTTCATTCAATAGGCTAGATCTAGGGAAAGTGTATTATTCTGTCCTGTTTTGTTCTAGATCCAGGTGGATCTAGGGAGATCGGTTTGTGTCCGCACTTACGGATTAATCCTGAAACAATACAGTTGGAAAAACCTTTGGATCTGTACTCATTTGAACACTCTTTGATTGATTATGTAGTTTCGTTTCATAAGTGATTGAGTTTGTGATACATTGGTGATTGGATTTACATGTTATTTGATCTATTTATTTGGCACATTGGTATACAAATGCATTGGCACATTGGTTAAACCCTTGGTGTGAATCGTTTCATCAAACACTTGGTATTGGTTTCGATTCATATGTTTGATTTAAAAAAAAAAAACTATGGTATAACTTTTGATCGCGCAAATGGTTTATTCACTTACCAAAGGTTTCGATTGATTGATTAAAGTGGCACAGTTGTAACATATATGCATTGTGATTTGAATAAGTTGAAAGCATCGATGGTTGTACCATGGTAATGGCTATTCTACATGACAGAAATAGCTCCACCACCTTCGCACGATGTCATTAATGTTCACCCTATCCCTGTTTCACCTCTGCTAGCATCAGGTAAGCCTGTGAGCGTTCTGCTCCTGTGTATGCTTCGTTCAAACCCTGTCTCGTTCACATCTCTCACCGTGTGCTCTTCTCCATGGAACCGGTGGTGCGAATTGAGCCGAACGGTAGCCAAGCCCTGCTATTGTTCGATAATTCCCAGAAATATTTACAAGATAATGGTTGGCTCAAGTTTGTACAGAGGTTTGAGGGTTTTAATCTGTTTGTTGCATAGTTCGCCCTGACTTTTGATGGGTGTAGGGCCAAAATTGGTGACATTCAGCTTGAAATCAGTGAAGACTTCATCAACTCTTCCACAGGATTAGCAGCCATGGGCCAGCGATGGTTTAAAAAATCTAAAGTTGAGGAGGTTCCATGGTCGTTATTGTTCATCTCACGGAAGGTCACATCCTGTGACAGAGGTATGCCTATTTCCATGCTTAAACCAAGGTGGCATGATCTTTTGATAGTGGTTAAACAATTTGTGACCTATGAGGGTCAGTATGGACTAGTTTTTCTTTATCACCTTCGACTGTTAATGAATTTCATGGGTTATCCATTGAATATGCCATTTTATTTCCAACGAAGTCTTTATAAAATGGCTAAGAGGTTTAAACGAGAGAAGGCCAATAGTATCTTGTTTCACCATGGCCTGATCAGACTTATCGCCGTTCATCATTTAAACCTCCACGATGATAGTTGGCAAGATTTTCTCTCTCGAAATGATTTTGTTGATTCAGAGCCTGTCCAAATTGATAAATCTGTGGTTAGTGAAACTAAGGTCGGGCCACCCGTGCCTTTTCATGCCCTTCTACCCTCTCCCAAACCCTCGGTCAGCCCTGATATCGACCTACCCGATGTTGTAACAAACAAGGTTCAGGCTGTAAAAAAGCCTTTGAGTAAAAAGGTTAGGGGTAACCCTACTATCGACGACAAAGGTAAAAAGAATGCTCGACTTATATCAAGACTGGCCTGGAATAAACCTAAACCAAATGCTGAGAAAAATCCCATAGTCCTCAGTGAAGACTCGGACTCTGACATCGAATGCTTCCTAGCTAGTGAGTACCCTTACTCCCAAGGTCTATGCTTCGAGCCACCCTATGACTTCGTTTCTAATTTTCCCCCATGTATAAGGAACAATTCTAGCTACCCTGGGATCAAGCTACCTAACAAACCCTCACCTACATTTTCGAAGCCCGGACAGTCGTCATGTGACCAATGTAATGTGTGGTTGGAATGCTACTATACCGACGTTCCCTTATTACAGTTGAAAATCAAATCATTGGAAAACCAAGTTGCAGTGTTGACTAGTGAAAGGGACAAGCTTCAAGCTAATGACAAGAAGCAAAAAACCACTGGTTCCATCATTTTTAGGAATGTTGAATTGGCTACAGCCTTCATCAATTCCAAACTGTTATGACCAAGTTGTCTTCTCATCATCCATGTATGAATTTTGATATCTATTATGTTTTATCAATTGTTTGGATTAATATAATGAATTGAGTTTGGTTTTCAAATAGCTCTATCCATTGTTCAAATGACTATGTTATAGCCATATAAAAAATGGTTATGTTGTTTATCCTGTACATTGTTTTCGTTTTGCTAAAATTGAATGAAGTTATGATTTGGTTAGACGATTTGGTCGTGCCCAGTTTAGCAATTGATTGGGTTTGATTCGTTTGTCTGTTGGTTTGATTTAACGAAATCAATGGTGTTTTCTTTCACTTGGATTTTGTTTGTATCCAACATGAAGAGAAGGTTTTTACGCTAAAATTAGAACACGATTCTGTTTTGATTTAATATTATATTGTTGTCATTGGATATCAATGGCTCTGATTTCGTTCTTGTGATTTGATTGTTAAAATGATTTCATAGCAATTGAATTGGCTTGATAAATATGATGTAGTCTATTAAAAACGATTCTGTTTTGTCAACATTTTCGTTTGGATTTGGATTATATCTGACCTGTGCAAAAGATCTCTGGGCCCAAATCATGGAACTGTTTGATTCACAACGACTATGTCAAACTCAAACTGTTCGATTCGCTCTTGTTTTGATTGGATTGTTGCATATCTTGAGTTAGCATGATTGTTTTTATGAGTTGGATACGTATCAAAAATAGACTGGATGCTACTCTGTTGATTTTAATTTTCAAAACGAGTTTGTTAACTCAAATCGACTTATGTTATCTCTGTTGAATTCATATGAGAAAATTCGATTAATAGTTCGTTTTGAAATGAATTTAAAAAATGATTTCGTTGAATGTCAATCGATTTTTTCTTCCCCAATTAGTAATAACAAACGATTGGACAACTCTTTTAGATCCTGTTATTAATCGATTAATTTCATTATGATTTTGTTTGTGATAATTTACACACTAGTTTTGATTTGATTCGCTAATAGCATGGATTGTTTGTTATGTTTAATATAGTGCAAACAATTTGTGAAAACAATCCTGTTAATTTGGTTTGGATTCGAAGTGATCTTGTGGAGAGACGAAGCGACTATTTGTGATTTCAATTGGTTATGAATCGATTTCATTACTGTCGGTGATCCAATATGATTATGTATACCCGAATTGGTGATAACATATGGAACAAAGTACATGCATCTCTATAATCATTTGATTGATCTTAGTTTTATTTGCTCTTAAATTAGTATAACAATTTTGATTTGAATGATTCGATATTTGTTTTATTGTGTGAATTTAATTAATTGAGTTTTGAATTGGTTTAATATGATTCTGTGTTGGATTTAGACCAACTACAAAATCACAAGATTCTGTAGCTAGTCTTTAGAATTAGATTTTTATCAATTTCATCAGCAAAATATCCTCTTAACTTGTCCTTTTTTTACCTCTTTCAGGTGCATTCGAATTGCATTGGACATGCTGTGGCAGTCTAGGAGATATTTGTGTGATATATTTTTTTATTTTAGGTTGTTAGTTTAGTCAAACTTGGGATATTTTCCCAGATTTCTGTAAACAGTTTTGATAACTTCCACATGGATGTTTTACCCTGTGGAAGGTCTTTAAATACTTATTATTTTTTGTAATAAGGATCATCCTCACTTGTGGGAGAAACAGGATATGGATTTCTAATACAAACTGAGACGAAAGTTGATGTTTTGTTACAGCTTTCGCTTTCAATATATCAAACTTTTGTTTCAAGTTTTATGCATGTCAGTTTGCAGTTGATTATAGACTACTTTAGCTATCATAATCTATTGCAGGATGATATGATTTGATTAATATGCTATCCATATCTGATTTATTTCATTATTATTCAAAGTACAACAATCACTTTGTTTCAGTTAATGAATCATAGATTTCTCTTCTTCATTGATTGAGTCATTTTGTATAGATCTTTACATACAGATTTATCTAACTGTGAAGATTTATAAATCTTAAGGTTGTTGTAAATTTTTATGTCTTGTTTGTCCTGTAATCATATTTAAAGAGCACTGCAGCTTTCCATTTACGAGAATCTCTTGAAGAATCTGGTGCGGGTTTCCTCCCTCTGATCAGCTAAGACAGACATTACATTTAGGACAAACCTAGAGCGTTTCTCCAGGTCAACTTATTATTTATTTGATAGTTAATTTGTTAGTACAATTTAAGTAGTTTAGTTAGTTATATGTGTAGTTTAGATTTGTAGTTAGAATTAGTATATTAGTTGTTTAGTTTAGTTAGTTTTTATTTTATTTCTCTTTCATACAATCATAAAAAATAAAAATAAAACAATAGCTCTCTCTGAGGACAGAATACAAATGAGTTTTTCAGGTTTCCATTCAAATCTGTAAATTGTAATTATTGTACATTTTGTGAAAAAGATTTATTTCAGTTAGTGGTTAGATATTTAATTTCTTAGAGTTAGTATAGTATTAGATAGTAGATTGTATATATAGAATAGTTAGATTTGTTTAGTTTGTTTTTATAGTTATTTTTAGTTAGATTAGTTATTTTAGAGTAGTTTTTATTTTTTGTTTTCTTAGGACCTTAGATCGTCTAATGGAGCCGCTAAACCCGTCAGGGTGGGTTATCCCAAATGGCTTGGGTTATTAGACAACCCCGGACCGGATCCACTCTCCCAGTTGACGGACGGTCAATTTCGCCCATCAACACCTACTTGCAAGAACAGGTGCCTCAACCCAAAACAATTTATGATTATAAAAGGGAAACGTTCGAGTTTGATACTATAGAAGTACACCCAACTGATCAGATGGATTTTCACAGAAAAACTGAAGAAATTATTTTCTCCACCTTGGAAAACACCTCCACAACTGCAACAAAGTTACATGTTTCCTTGAACAATGTTCGGACTTAGATGAAACTAGAAAAGGTGTCCTCTTTGGAAAAGGATAACAAAATAAAGTCCCTGGAAGAACTGGTGCTCAGAATTGGATATGATCCATCCAATATCAAAGCAGCAGAAGAGCTCATCAAAACAAGAATGATGAAATAGTCGCCCTGAGGAAACAATTGAAAATATCTGCTACTGAAGACCCACAAGCTAAAGCGATGGCTGAGACTGAAGGCCAGAAGATATGTTTAAGTTAATCATGGAGCAGAATGATTAGATTAAAGAAATGGAAGCCGAGATGGACAAGCTAGTTAAGGAAAAGGAGTAGAATATGCCAATGGAACTCATACCCTTGAATGCAGTTCCTATCATAGGGGTCAATACAACTACGAAAACATCAGCCACTACAGGGTAAATTCTATCAGCGACCTCAGCAACAACTCTAGATGCAACAAAGAAATTGACAAAAGAGATGGAAGACATGACTCTGCAAGGGGCATAAATAAGAAAATTGCATGAAGATATTCAAAATCTCCAAAATATGAAGTCCACATTCCAGGCCATATACAACACTAAGATGCATAAAGAAGAGAGGTTAAAACAAGAACTGCAACAACTGCAAAGGGAAACAATCATGGCTAAGACATTGTCATAGGCTAAAGAAAATATTTGGATGGACATCTATCAATCAATGACCGAGATATGACCCCTGATACAAATTATGTTTGAGCAACATGAGCTAGTGCAGAGAGTCAGACAGGCCATCGACAGGATAAAGAGTGAATTGGGAGAAATGCCTACAGAGGTAAATGACATCATTAGATTCTTAAATTCTAAATCAAAAGAAGAGATGGAAGCCCTGCAAATTAAAGACATGAATGAAACTATTCTTGAAGTCAAGAAAGTCTTGACCAAGAGGGGGATAATGCTATAACTTGAGGACAAATTTCAGACAATGGATGTTGCAATACAGAGGTCTTTTAGCAAGGTCGACTCTTTGTAGAAGAAACATCTAACAAGTTTATTTGTGATCAATAACAAGTTGATTACTCTCTCAAACTACAAGAAACAAATCCTCATAGTGTCAAAAGACGAGTCCAATATTGTAGGCATACAAGGAAGCATCATGGGAAAATCCTTCTTGGAAACTCTGCAATTAGACCTGAGTATTCAGCACGAGTTAAAGTATCTTTTCATCACCAAGCCCACCTTCACTAAGTATACAAAGACAGATGAGGTATATCGAAGGTTTCTCAAATCACTATTCCTAGTCAACAAAGATGGGAAGACCTATGTGACTTTATCAACTAAGATTATGAGGTGTACATCCAAGTCAGCATGTGGAGTAGCCGAATTCATGTTGATGACTCACCAACAACTTTCCCCAAAATTAACATAAAGAATTTGACAGATCATTAGCATTTCCTACAATTCTATATTTTGTTATCTAGTTAGTTAGATTTGGATTCTATCATATCCTGATCATTAATGACAGGACTGAATTGTAATTTTCTCTATAAATACTTCATACTTCGAAATATTGAGGGTTGATATTTACGCCCAAGCAAGCTATAAACTGTAATATTTTTGAAGAGATCTACCAGTAATAAAAAGGACGATTCACAGGATTCCCGCATGTTAGTGTTGGTGATGTTTACTCCTCTTCATTGAATGGTTTATCTTACTTAGTTATCATTTGGTTTTCTATATCTGATCATTTAAAAGAAGTTAAAGTTGCAGAATTTATCTTCATATACTCTATTTCTGGCTTTTGAAGATCTAAATGTTTGTCTTTTGATATTGTGATAAAGAAATTCTTGTATGCTTCTTTATTATAGTTGATTATCTCATCTATTTCTGCTATCCATCACTTTAATTCTCAAAGAACCAACATTTGAAGTATCATGTCTTGTGAAGAAACCTAATAAAAGTTGTTCTCTGATCTCAAACCTTAACACAGACCCCATAGCCCAATGGATGTGTAAGTAATATTTCATCCATTTTATAAAACAAACAACACAATCCTATTTATTTAACTAGCCTAATATCTTAAACCTGAAACATATCTAAATATTACAGAGAGATCCCTCTCTGAAACTGGCAGGGCTAGATCCCAGTTTCGAAGTGGTTGGATAAAGTTACCTCTGATCAATTTCTTCTACCTCTTGACAACCTCTTGGAATTCACAGAGTGATAACACCATCAATTCAACTTCAAAACTCTGTTAGTCATGGCTCCCAAAGATAAATCCTTCGAGACATCTGAAAATCCATTTCTTCCCCATCCTGTCAACCTGGACTACAAAATTACAGAACCGAAGTGTGAATTTGACTTCCTTGAATTACACTTCTAGATAAAGAATATTTTCTTGGATCAAAGTGATTAAATTGGACTCTTGGAGTCCAATTTTCCTCTATACATGTTCCCCCATAACTTCCACTTCTCAGAATTTTCCCTGAAATGTCAAGCCCATTATTTTCCCAGCTAAAGGGCCATTGTTTCCTCTTATGTTGAAACCATGTTCACCATTACCCCCAAATACATCAATCAGATGTTAAAGATCCCAGTTTCAAAAGTGATTTTGATAGTGATATCCTTCAATTTCTTCTACCCTTGAAAACCTTTGGGAATTATAGAGTGATAACATAGTGGAAACCATACTGGGGAACTGAACAAATTTTCCAACTTTATAAATTTTATTCCCTAGATAAGAAAACTTTATTTCTGAGCAATCAAAGATCTAAAACTCAAGATATAAATGTTCATAGGTTGTTAAAATTTGTAAATAATTAATTAGGTTTCTAAAAGTTTAAGTTCTAGCTCCAAAAATAATTCATACTAGATCTCAACCTGATCCAAAACCTATAACAGTAGTAGATAATCCAGAAAAATTAATCAGAAAAATGTTATAACCCTAAAATGCACCATACAGGTTTACCTGGCATCAGGCCAACTCATGCCTCTTCCTAGCCAAAGCCATGCTAAGTAATTCCTCAAAAAACCACTTAAAACAAGCAACCCGTGCCCTAACTTCTCACTGGGCGCG
>SNQJ01S0015054.1:82975-106792 GCA_010110895.2 Picea sitchensis | reverse complement strand
TTTGTTTGAAAAAGGGTTGAGATTTTGGGTAGGAGGTTAAAAGTTAAATCTTAAGGGTCATGATCTGCATATAAGTTTAGAGCCCTAGCTTATTAGTCCGTAGGGTAGAATACCCCACAAAAAAAAAGAAGCACATCATAAATTCAAGGGAGTATTAGTCCACTTCCTAGGGCCACTTCTCTTCCAGAGAAGCTTGTCACAATCCAAGACATCCAGTTTGATCTACCTTTTGAGTATAGCCTTTTCAGAACGAAATCTGATAGCTTTGTGAATGAAACATTCCTAGATCAAGCTATCCTCCAACCTATAACCCATGAACAACACTCTCCTCAAGTTGATCTTGATCAGCAAATCCTTCAAGATTTTGAGAAATTACAATATCTAGCATCATACCTTGACCAAGATTTGCATAAAGCCTATGTTCAACAGTCTGTTGAGATTTCTTCTCTTTACATCTCTGCAACTTATATTAATCCTCAAGTAAATCATTCTATATTTCCCAACCCTACTTCTTTCACATATTTTATCACTTATCTGACAGCTATATAGGTTACAACCCAGCCTACTACATGAGTTCCTGCTAACCGACCTCCTCCACCATTCATGGAAACAAGATATGCTCCCCCTGTTTTGGCTACTCCCTTACACAATATGCCCCAATATTATAAAACTAGGATTCCTCAGTTGGATGGCACTAGAAGCCTTAATGCACAACAACATGTGGACAAAATGAATGACTTCTTTGATTTACAGGAAGTAGATGAGGCAGATGTCCAAATGAGACTCTTTTCACAAAGTTTAACTAGTGAGGTTAAAAAAATGGTTCAAATTCTTACCAGTTGCTAGCATTGTTGATATTGTTTCCTTTCACTAGTCTTTTCTCAGTAGATGGGAAGTAAAGAAAACCCCACTCCAAATTTTATTTGAATATGAAATTATCAGAAGAAACCAAGGTGAATGTGTACATGACTATTGCACGAGTTTCAAAAATATCTATAATTCAATTCCTACTAACATTAAACCTCCTCAAGGATTAGCTTTGATTAAGTTCCCTGATGGTTTTGATGATGACATGTCCTACCAATTGAGAGAAAGAAACCCCACAACTATGGAAGATATGAAAAAATGTGTTGTGAGTGTTGAAGAAAACCTATTGGCTATGACAGCTAGGAAAATAACAGAAAGGAGAGTCACAATCAAGGAGGAACCATCCACTTCCACTACAGATTCCAAAATGTATTCCTTAGTTAGAACTATGGAAATAATGATGGAAAGATTAGAAATCATTGACAAGAACCCACCTAGAGAGAATCAACCTGGCCCTCAGATCCGAAATCCCAATTTCAAGAGAAACCCTCCCCAGATCAGATAAAGAGAACCTAGAGAACAAAGAGAACAGAGAGGCCCTGATCAACATATTAGGCCATCTTTTCAATAAAACTATGTTGGTGAGGGGGGAGAAACTATTGAGGGACTAGATGACATTCACATAAATGTTATGGGAATAAATGACAATGATTCCATCTTTCTTACCCATGAAGAACACTATATTGTCCTCCTTTCACAAACTGAAGTAGATGAGGAAGAATCATAAAAGCAAGCTTTTGAAAATGCAATAATGGAAGTTCATAGGCAATACAATTTGAGAAGTAAAAATTCTAATGATAATCCAACCAAGAAAGCTTATGAAATTAAGAAAGACTCAGATACCCTTGCCAAGAAAACTCCTGAAAAGAAAAACTCAGAGATCCCTACAAAAAGAACACCTAACTCTGTACCAAAGACAACTCATACTGATGTTTCCTCCACCATTCAACCCAATCCTACTACACAGAAGAATGTGGATGAGAAATCAGATTTTCACAGTTAAAACATAAATCCTACCACATTAAGTCTAGAATGTGAATTGGATAAACTCAAAATACCTATTCCTCTATTAGAATTAATGAACAAGAATGCTTATAGATCACAAGTGACCAAAGCCCTAAACATAGAACCAGGAGTGGGTACAGACACAATGAACATTGTTGATGATCAACTAGAGTTGTTGTTTGGGTCTGAAGTTGAGGGAAAATCTGAAGGTGGTTATGTTCCTCCTTTTTACATCATTTTAAATATTCATGATAAGACATTGCACAATGCCATGCTATATTTTGGTTCTTCTCATAACCTTATGCCTAATGTTGTGATGGAGAAATCAGGGCTTAATATCACTAGGCCTTACAAGAATTTATACTCCTTTGATTCAAGAAACGTTAAATGCATAGGTCTAATCAAATACTTGTGTATTACCTTGGAACAAATCCCATCAAAAAACATGGTAATGGAAATTAGTGTTGCAGATATTCCTCCAAAGTATGGCATGTTGTTGTCCCAATCATGGGGATCCAAATTACAGGGTACCCTAGAGCTGGACATGTCCTATGCCACCATCCCATTATTTGGTCAGCAAAGAAGATTGTATAGGGAGACATTGATGAAATACATGGTCAGTAGTCAAGAGAAACCACATAACTGCCCTTTATACTATGTTCATTTTGATATGGACTCTTTTATTTTATATAATGATGGTGACATGGAAATTCAAATTGCACAGTTGGAATATGATGTGTATAACTTGGAGGAAAGCAAAGAAACCCCTCAAGAAGATAAAATAGTGGCAATACAAACTGATGAACCAGTAGAACCTCTCTGGCATTTATATTTTGATGGTGTTGTTAGTAAATAAGGATATGGAGATGGGGTGTGGGTGTTTAATTCAAAAGAAAGATATTTAGAAAGCCATTCTTACAAATTAAATTTTTAGTGTACCAACAATATAGTTGAGTATGAAACATTAATTCTAGGTCTAAAATTGTTGAAAAATCTTTGTGCCAAAGGAATTTCAGTAAGAGGTGATTATAAACTTATCATAAAAAAGATCAAAGGTGAGTACTCTATCAAACACACGAGACTAAGGGCCTATAGAAATTTTGTTTTGGTTTCTTGCAATGTTTTGTTGAATATGATTTGCAGGTGATTCCCAGAGGCCAAAAAATACTTGATGATAGACTGGATACTTTAGCAGCCACTTGTAACATACCATTTCATCCTAATCACCAGTACACAGTTGAGGTGAAATGCAGACATGTTGTCCCAGACAGTCTCAGGTATTGGCAAGTTTTTGGTAATGAAGAACAGATTGATGATTTCCTACAATCCAAAAATGAATTTGAATGTGCAAACATTGATGTAGATAGTGATAATGAAAGTGTAAATAAAATAGACTTAGAAGAATAAATGAAAAAGAAGAAAATTCATATTTTTTTCAATTAAAGGACAATATTCTGCCTAGAGGGTTAGTCCCATTGGAAGAACTGTTTGATTTCGATGATGTAGCTAAAAAACAAAAAAATGAACCTACTGGAAAAGATGTTGAGGACTGTAATAGAGGGATTGATAAGGAACCAAAACTGATTAAATTGTCCAAATATTTACCTCCAGCTAAAAAACAGAAATATATAGAGTTGTTCAAAGAATTTGTAGATGTTTTTCCATGGATCTATGAAGACTTGAAATCCTAAGATATTAGCATTATACAACACAAAATTATCATAAAATAAGACCGTAATACTTTCAAACAAAAAATTAGGAGAATTAACCCCAAGTTGATGCCTCTAATTGAAAAAGGAAATAAAGAAAATGTATGATGCTAAAATCATTCTCCCATTAAGGTTCTAAAAATGGGTGTCCAATTTAGTTCCTACCAGAAAGAAAAGTGGAGAAATCAGACTGTGTATTGATTTCAGAAACCTCAATAAAGTCTCACTTAAAGACAACTATCCCTTTCCTAAAATGGACCATATTTTGAATAAGGTAGTTGGATCTAGTAGAATTTCATTGTTAGATGGTTTTTCTAGATATAACCAAGTGTTATTCCACCCTGACGACCAACATAAAATAACATTCACTACACCTTGGGGCACTTTCATGTATGTGAAAATGCCTTTTGGTTTAATGAATGTTGGGGCCACATTTCAGAGAGAAATGGACATTGCTTTTGTGGATGAACTTGGATGATTCATTATCATATACCTGGATGACATAACTGTCTTTTCAAAAATAGATGAAGAGCACTTACTCCACCTTAGAAAAGTTTTTGAAAAATGCAGGAAATTTAGAATCTCACTAAATCCCAAGAAAACCTTATTTGGTCTAGAGGAAGGTAAATTGTTAGGACACATCATATATAAACATGGAATCAAAATAGATTCTAGCAGAATTGAATCCATTCATAAAATAGACCATCCAAAAAACATAAAAGAGTTGTAGTCTTTCATAGGAAAAATAAACTTTCTGAGAAGATTTATCCCTAACTTGGCAGAACTTCTAAGAAACATAACCAATATGTTGAAAAAAGATACAAAAATAAAATCGGCCATAGAATAAAATCATTCCTTTGATCAGGTGAAATAGGCCTTGACACAATCCCATGTACTTATCAATTCTGATTATACCAAATATTTCCTCCTATTTTATTTTTCCTATGAGGATACCATTGCAACAATCCTTTTGCAAACGAATAGTGAAGGCCATGAACAACCTATAGCATTCTTCAATATATCCTTGAGATATGCTACATTGAATTACAACATCATGGAGAAACAAGATTTTTGTTTGGTGAAAGCAATTAAAGATTTTAGAGTATATATTCTCCACTCACATATTATTTCTTATGTTCCTAATGTTGTGGTGAAAGATATTCTGACCCAAGACAATCCATATGGAAGGAGAGGTAAATGGATTGTTGTGATCCTTGAGTATGATATTGATATCAAACCAACCAAGCTTATCAAGGATCAAGGATTAGCCAAATTGATGGTTGAGTCAACCTTTCATGCTTTGGATATTAAATTTATAGTTGCAGTTGATGAACAAGAAGTGTAGGAGACTCCACAAGTTCAAGAGGTTTTCTCAAACTCTCCCTAGTATGCAGACCTTATTTTTGTTTTACATCATCTACAAGCTCCTCCTAGTTTGACTAAAACTAAAGCTAGATTTTAGAGACTTAAATCTATGAAGTATTGCATTTTGAATGGCAGACTCTATTGAAAATATTCTAGAGGTATTCTACTAAATTGTTTGTTGAAAGATGAAGTTGATAAAGCTTTGTAGGAATTCCATGAAGGAGACTATGGTGGACATTTGAATTGGACTACCACTTCCAATAAAATTCTTAGATTTGGTTTCTACTGGAAATATTTTTTTGCAAATGTCCACAAGAAAGTGACGTCATGTCACAAATGTCATATCTTTGAAGGAAAAAGGAAACTTTTGCGTTTACCCTAGAAGCCAATTTTAGTTGAAGCTCCATTTCAACAGTGGGATTTGGACTTCATTGGAGAAATTCATCCACCTTCATCACGCCAACACAAGTGGATTCTAACATCCACTTATTATATCACCAAGTGGATTGAAGCTATACCCACCAGGCAATCCACTGATCATGTGATCATAATTTTTTAGGAAACTTACACTCTTTCTAGAATTAGATGCCCCAGGAAAACTATCACTGAAAATGTAGCAACATTCAAATAAAAAAAGATGATAGAATTTTGCAGAAAGTATCAGATCACCTTAGGACACTCTACAGCCTATTACCCATGGGGAAATGGATTAGCAGAGTCTTCAAAAAATATTTTGGTCAACATCATCAAAAATATGTTGTAAGACAACAAAAAATCATGGCACAATAAGTTGGTACATGCACTATGGACAGATAGACTTACAACAAAGAGGTCAATTGGTATGTCTCCATACCAGTTGGTCTATGGAATGGACGTTGTCTTTCCCACATATTTAGGTGTTCCTGTCATGAATTTATTGCAAGAAGTACAGGTAGAACCAAATGACATCCAAACAAGAATCAGTCAAACTATACAGTTGCAACAATCCAGAGAAATGGTCTACAACCAAACTCAGGTGATTCAAGAGAATATCAAGAAAATCTATGACATAAGGACCAAGGATGATGACTTCCCGTTAGGAGATAAAGTACTGAAATGGGACTCAAGGAATGAAGAAAAGGGTAAACATGGAAAATTTGACAATTTATGGAAAGGCCCATTCATAATACATGCCTACAGAGGAAGCAATGCATTTTTTTATTATGAAAGATATGGATGGATCACATCTGCCAAGAGGACCTATCAATGGAATAATGCTCAAGCACTATGTTTCACTGGAATGAATATTTTTCTCAATCATTTCATTGTATATACCATTTTACTTTTTTGTCAGGTGTGGGTGATTTTTTATCAGTGGTTGAAGCCCAGAGAGAAGGCCCTAAGCCCCTGATCAGGATCACCAAATTTACATTTGTAATAAAGAAAATCAGAATGCAGAAAAAGTACTAGAGAAGAAGATTCAAGGCAATAGGTAGTTGGTTCTCGGCACCTCCCAAGGAGGGAACCATCCTCAAGTGGAGCCATTGTTATAACCCTATATTTCATAGTATCACCTAGTGATTATAATTTCTTCCTCTAGTCCCATTTTATTGTAAATAATGTTTTATTCTACAAATGATTTACAAAAAATAAAAAATAAAAAATAAATGAAAGATAAAAATAGAAAAATGAAAAGACGGTATAAAAACAAAAGAGACAAAATATAAAACCCCATGAAAATAAACTTGGTTTGACTCATACTATATAATCATGATCAAACCTTTTAAATTTATGTTGATAGGCTTAGTGAATAAATTTGGTCAAACAATTTAATCTTGGCCAAATTAGTTAGGTTAGAGTAATAATTAATCCAACAGTCTAAGTTGGATTAATGTGTTAGTTAATTAGGCTAGGATTTAGGTTAGTGTTGTTTATTTCAATAAAAAATGCAAATGTATTGTTAAAATACCCTTTATTTGAGTTTATTTGATGTTTTTAGGCTTAGGAAATAACACCTTGGTGAAAAAAATAAGAAAAGGGGAGCCTAGCGCTACCCATGACATGAATTTAGCCTAAGTTTCTTATGGATATGACTATTTTCTGTGTTACGTCTAAAATGGGCATAGCTTTCATCGACGACACCTTCAGTGCTTTTCAGACCCCCCTTGACCATTATGCCTTTAACGGTGGGGGGGGTGTCTAGAAAAGAAATTTCCCCCATGTTGGCCCATATAACCTATCACCCTCTCAGCATTTCGGACACCCCCCCGCTCAATTCCACTTACCACCTACCCTCCCCCTCTAGAATCCTTCCTAACAGCCTACCCAATACCACTCACCTTTACTCTACCACCATACCCCACTATCACCTATCACACATCATACCCCACATACCCATTGGCCAATCAATGCCCTCCCCATGAACATTATTTACCCAATCATCACCCCGTGCCATAGTGGACACCTATGTGCATTGTTTAACCCTGTTTCTTCACCATTTCGATACTATTTTCAGATCCAGACATTGTTGACACCATGCCAAATCTAGTTTTCAAGCCAACTGCCACCAAGATCCGTTGTCGACATACACCATTAATCCAAGTAATTACAGTCATTCATCAATTCAACTTCATAACTTTGTTATTCATGTCTCCCAAAGCTAAATGCGTTGAGAAATCCAAAAATCCATTTTTTCCCCCTCCCGTCGACCTGGATCATATTCCCCTCGTAGATAAAGACTACAAAACTACAAAGATGAAGTGTGAATTTGACTTCTTCGAATTACAATTCTGGATAAAGGAAATTTTCTTGGATCAAAGTGATGAAATTGGACTCTGGGAGACTGGAGTCCAATTTTCCCCTATACATGTTCCCCCAGAACTTCCACTTCACAGAATTTTCCCTGAAATGTCAAGACCATTTTTTCCCTGCCACAGGGAAATAATTTCCTCTTTTGGTGAAACCCTGTTCACCATTACCCCCAGCCATCAATCAGATGTTACAGATCCCAGTTTCAAAAGAGGTTTTGATAGTTACCTGTGTCAATTTCTTCTACCCTTGACAACCTCTAGGAATTACAAAGTGATAACAGAAGAAACCAACATCATGAAAGAGTAGAGGAAAAGGTAAGGACCATCCATGGTGCCAAGGAGAGAACTAGAAAGCGCACAGTCAACACTGACATAGCTAAAAATACGGAATTGAACCTTTCATATTGAGGCAAATGTGATGGAGTTTCCAATGGGAAAATTACAAGAGAAAATAAATGAGATGAGACATATTATTGTAGTTGTATCAATGGTGCTCATGCAAATACTACAAGACTTGGAAGTAAGACTGGTGCAATAAATGAAGAACATAGGCAATGAAGTGCACATATAATTCGAAAGAATAAGGGATGAAAGAGCCTAGTTATAGGAACATCATGACACAACACTTCAACAAAAGAGGGAAGTTGAAGGTCGAGTAAAATAATTTATGAAGAATAAATATGAGGTTGAGGAGAGGTCCAATAATACATTATAAGAGAAGGACGAAGTTGAATCCATGGCGCAAAAACACACGTAGAAGTCCAAAAGTTATATAAGGAAATTCTAGAAGTGCCCATAGTAGTAGAAGCTAAGTTGAATCCATGGCGCAAAAAGACACATAGCAGTCCAAAAGTTATATAAGGAAATTCTAGAAGTGCCCATAGTAGTAGAAGCTAAGTTGAATCCATGGCGCAAAAACACACGTAGCAGTCCAAAAGTTATATAAGGAAATTCTAGAAGTGCCCATAGTAGTAGAAGCTACTATGGAGTAATAAGTGATAAATATTGGTGTATTCATTAAGGGATTTAGGGAGCATATTGAGGGCTTGAAATTACAGAGGATGCTAGGAATTCCATCAGAGGTACATGAAAGCAAGGTGAGGATGGAAATGAAAATAGTTGCCAACATTAAGAAAGTAGAAGGAGAATGCACAAAACTACGTGAGGAGAGTGTGCAAGTGTGGACAAAATTAATAGAAGACACAGAGATGAATTCCATAGAGGCCATGATAAGATAAGTGTAAGAATAGGTGCACCAGGAAATAGAAAAGGTGGCTACAATACCACTAGTGGATTGTATGGCATACATTTTGTCTCAGTGGTAGGAATCTGTAGAAGTGGAGAGAATGGGGGATCATCAAAATATCCTTCAACAGATACTGGGACCACTATAGGAAGAAGCAGTGAGGGTTATTGGAGAGCTAGACACTATGAAAGGTAATGTCAAGAAAGTAGTGGTTGAGGTAGAGGACAAACATACATAATTCATTGTGTAGGGGGCATGTGAGATAGCATCAATAGAGGCCATGTAACACCCTATTTCCCCCATTTTGTAAATATAACTATATTGGCCAAGGAACTATGGAAAACTCAAAAGTGTGAATGTTTGATTTGATGGACCTTTGTATAAAAGGTAGATGAATGTAAATTATGTTATTTTAATAGAAACTGAATACATGTTGCATGACTGTTGAATAAGGGATGTGCTAAGAGAGACTATGAATGTTAATGAAATGTGGTGGAGGGGACCAGGAATGGTTGTGTTAACCTCCAACGAACCAGTACCATGAGGGATATAATTTCTCAATATCATAACAACCCTCTGACCTAGGAATGATTTACAGTCAGACTGGTAGGTGGGAAGACCTCCTCAAGATTTAATGAGGGGATGGGGCAGACCACCCATCTGTAAGGCTTCCAGACATGACCACGGACTAGTAATTCGAGCCACATGCAATCTTGATGATGAAGGAAAGAAAGGAAGTGTGGTGGGAAGAAGGGGGGACCTCCGAAGAGTACCGAGACGAGAGCAGAGGTTCTCGGGTTCGAGGAATAAAAGGACTGAATCAGAGTGAGTTCTGATCACAGAAAATAGAGAATTATCTAGGAGAAGGAAAGTAACCTTCTTCCTTATATGTTTATGTATTGGGGGAAGGAGAGTAACCTTCATCCCTAACTTCCATTGAGATGGAGGAAAGATATTGAATCTCAAAGCATCATGGTTTACTCTTGGGGTGGCCAGTGATAAAGCCATTGGGAGTGATTGAGCCTATGGTTGGGTGGAAATGAGTACCCCTTTTAGTAGTCACATCACACCTCATGGTTATGATAAGTGTTTCCATGCCTTATACATCACACCTCATGGTTAAGTGATAAGTGTTTCCATGCCTTATGATTTGAATTTGAGACAATGGATGCATGCGTGTATTTATATGTCCATAAATGGGTTTTTGTATTAAATGATTAAGTTATGAGTATACATTCGTTCCATCAAAAACATACACTTATTTTTTATTTTCCATATGATCTCGTTCAATCCTCGGAGTCTCTTTCTCTAGGGAATCACATCACCATTCCAAAGTTGGAGAAAGCCTCTTGGTATAGCTATTGTTTTGGTAACCTCATGATTTTACCTTGCCCTAATTCAGAGCTTAAAGTTATGCGAGTTAGGAAAGAGTTTCCTTCAGACTAGTAGTCTAAGAGACTTTGAACTCGCACCTAAGTCATTAACTACAACACCGACTAAGAGAGGGGATTATAGACCAAGAGTTATCTGAAGTTCTACATGACTTGGGTCTAGGGACCCTACGCAAAAGGAGTTATCTCATGAAGGTTTCAGAACCTTTGGAGCTCGAAGATCTGAGATGTCAAATTGCAGGATAGTCAAGTTACCCAAACCACCGATGACTTAAGGATTTGGCAACAGAGATGAAGGTGATTTGTTTAACGGGATGAGAGACCATCATGGTCATCATATCGACTCAAAAACCTATTGGGATTAATGAATCAAACACAAACCACTCGATTTAATCGATGGCTGGGAACCATTGTGGAGTGTGAAAGTGAGATTAGCGGACATACTAGTTCACAGCCCCCAATCAACCCACGTCACTGATCTCGTTGGGAATGGAAGATTAATGAATAGGATTAGACTAGAGTTGAATGAGCACTTCCCATATTGTGGAGGTTTAACCTCACAATCACTATGGACCATCGATCTATGAATGAATATCGAGAGTGGGGAATCATTACAGAGCGTGAAGAGGAAAGTAGTAGATGAACTATTTCGTGGCCCACAATTCATCAACATTTTTTATCCCATTGGGCTGAAAGATCAATGACTCTGATTAGGACCAAGTTGGGTGAGTACTTTACAGATCACAGAGGTTGAGCTCTCTGATAAAGAGCACACATGTTGGAGCCCCGCAATTACTGTGAGTCATCGATCGACGGACACCTCGGTATTGGTCAGATCATCATCACCAAAACTTAAATAGTTGTGAGATGGATGATAGTGAACCCCTTAGGAAATCCGTAGAGTAATAGAGTCCTTTGCTATCGTTGTTCTAAGAGAATAAAAAATCTCAGAAGAGATAATGTTTTCAAGAGAAAAAGTAAGACCCAAGATAGTCAGGCTCACAGGAGGAATAAAGGATGAGGCCTTTGAACATCCACCAAACTCTTCTAAGTGAGAGGAATTTGGAACCTCGGGTGGAGGAGTGACAGTAACCGTTGGATCACAGCATAGAGGATAAACAACCATCTAATAAAAGCAAGGTGTATGAGTCTTATCACTTTGCACACGCAAGAGAGTGAACTTCCCAAAGTTCTGAAGTCCCAAAGTAATTTGGGACCATCCATCATTAAGGAGGATGGGTGGCACAATATCCACAACTTCAGAAGCTTGTGGACCAGGAGAAGGGGAAATAGCCGAAGTAAATCCTAATCATCATATCTGGAGGACAAGTGGCATGAACCTGTGGACTCCGAGTAAATAATCGAAGTAATTCTCAATCGTCTGCTTCAAAGGGGACACGCAACATAAATATTCATACCTCGAGGGAAAGTGAAGTTTTATAATTGAAAGGTTTGAAGCCCGAAGACTTGAATAAAATAAGGACTGTTAGATCCATATCTCACATGTCATCAGATCGCGAACTCTAGATAGAACGTTTTGAAAGAAATGGGGCAAGGAGAGTTTGAGGTTTCATATTTTCGAAGGCTGAAGTCCCAAAGTGGATGAGAGCCATTGATTTGAGGTGGATACATGGTTCCATATCTAGAACTCTGGGTACATAATACTCCAGGGAAATTAGACGGTGAAAGATCTGAAGTCCCGAAGTAGAATCTCGATCATTGATCGAGAAGGGAGTTGAAGTTTGTTGATTTGGTCTCGGTTGAAAGGTGTTGAAGTCCCGAAGAGGACCAGGGTCGTTGATTTGGAGAGGATGTGTGGAAAACGATCTGCCACTCTGGGAGAATTCACTCTGGAAGAAAGACAAGGTATTAGACAAGAACTCCCAAAGGTCGAAGAGTCAAAGTCGATATGAACCGTCCTTTTTCAAGGGACATATGTCAACATATATTCCACTCTTGGAGATAGTCGTTGCAGAGAAAGAAAGGTTTGAGAGTTGGAAACTCCGAATGTCGAAGTCCCAAAGAAAATCAAATCCATTGATTTAGAAAAAAAGGGGGGGCAAATCAGAGCCGTTAATTCAGAAGTATTGTCAAGATCGTGAGATCAAAGGTCACGTTGAATTGCGGGGATAGAAAGTTCTTAGACTTTAAAATTTAGAGGGTGAGCCGCAATCAGAACCACGATATTGAGAAAGGGACATGTGGTGAATTGTGGGGAGAAAAGTAGTTGGACTCAAATCACCCTTGTCCGCACCCACAATCACGTGATTGATGTTAGGTTGTAAATCACATTCATATATGATGGTCGTCAAAGATAAAGGGGGCTAGTCCCCCAACTTTCCAAATTAGAGACCATGGAGAGAGGTTGTTCCTATAAGGAGAACGAAATTTTTATGCCCCACCGTAGGTGTGTGACAAATTGGTATCAGAGCATGGTTACAACACTTGGCCTGCTTGGGCTCATGGAAGAGTCACTCAAAAACCATATTTATAATACTTTTAAGAGTGACGCCTTATCTTGCCTCCTTCTTAAAGAGTATGGCTAAAGATTTTATTAAGGAAAAGAATGAAACGTTATACTGTGTGTGTGCATGTAAGAAATCTGAACCATCTATTGTTCATAAATTAATAAACTGTTAGCTAACAATAAGTGTTTTTTTCAGCACTCAAGCCGTCACTAAATCACGGGAAAACTTAAAGACTGAAGGATGGTGACGTGTCATATTCCCACAACAGAGACGAATAATCTGATGAAAGGAGGGCGATGGAAACCCCTCCAAATATGGATGAAACTGTAAGGAGCCTCAGGACTGAATTATAGAGTTGCAAGGAGGACAACGAGATATTGATAAAGGAGCAAGAAAATGAAACAAAAATTAACAAATTCTTGTTGCAGACCTTATCTAGCATACAAAAGCAGCTACAACATGAACCTGCAACTAGTCATGTGGACCGACGACATAAGAAAAGAAGTCAAAGTCCACCTGAGATCTGAAAACATGAAAGTGACCACACTAGGAGAAGTACCTTGAAGAAGGTCCAACATGGAGGCAACAAACACTCATCGGTAGAGTCCTCTGAAAAGGAAGATGGCAACACTGAAGGATATTCTAGTAGCATAGTTAGCTCACATTCTCAAAGGAAAGGAAAGAAGCAGAAGTGTTCCAAAAATCATGATCGTGAAGAGTTCAATAAATCCAAACCACCCTCTTTTGATGGAGAGATTAAGAAGGGAGAAGAGTCATAATCTTAGATGCTTGTTTTAAAGAAGTACTTCAGATTCCATGACTACTCTGAAAACTTGAAGGCTTGAATAACCATCTTCAACCTGAATGGAAAGGTTTCCATCTGGTGGGAAGACCTTAGGAATGTGAAAGGATTCCATGAGAAGGACTTGTCATGGAAACAATTTGAGAGATACTTCAAGAAGAAGTATCTATTAGAGAAGTGCATGGATGGGAAGACTAAGGAGTTATATGAACTCAAGCTATGGAAACTCACCATAGATGAATATGTCAATAAATTCCTTGAGCTACTGAGGTATGTACCATACATAAAAGATGAAAAGGAAAAAATGCAGCGATTCATTAGTGGGTTACCTCAGACCTACTGGGTCAGGATTGAGTTTGATGAACCAAATACCTTAGTAGAAACCATCTGGAAGGCAAGGTATTGTTATGAGTAGTTCAAGAATAAGACAATACCACATGAGGACTAGAAGAAAAGGAGTAGTTCGAGATTCAATTAGAAGGGATTTAAATCCTCAAGATTTAAAAATTATGGAAAGGGTTCTAGGATGATCCTTCCTACTAGAAGTGTGTATCAGAAACATTTCTCCTCTCAGAGTGGGAATAAACCTTTTAAGACAGTCCCAGGAAAGACCGATAACCTAAAGAAAGAACCCTTAAAATGTTGGGGTTGTGAAGAATATCATCGGTTGACGGACTGTCCACATAGACAATAGGATAGTAAGAGAGTCTACCATATCCAAGAAGCTACCACCATCAGTGATGTGGCTAGGATAATGACACAAATCTATGCAGCCTTGGACAATAATCAAGATGACCACGAAGCTTTAGTAGTGGAACTGAAAGGTATGAATGCCAACCATTTGTTTTTTATTTTAATTGACCCTAGTTCTAATTTGAGTTATGTGGCCCCTCAGACTGTCGATAAGTGTAAAATGCAACCAGCTAGACATGTTAAGTCATGGTTGGTAAAACTAGCCACTTGGACCAAAAGGAAACTAGCAAAGGTTATACGAACCTGCCAATTCATCATGGTTGAATTTCCCACCCAGGTGACCCTTAACATACTTCCCCTGGGGTCTTATGACTTTTTGATTGGTATGAACTAGTTGGTTTCTTATAAAACTAATTTGGACTGTTACCATAAAACTTTATAATGTGTAAATGAAGAAGGGGGAAAGACAACCCTTCAATGGATTCAGAAGCATGTCTCAGTAAGACAAATATCATCTCTTCAAATGAAAAAGTATTGCAGAAAGGGGTGTCCTTTATATGCAATACAGGTGTTGGAATCTGTTGAGGATGAAAAAACAAACCTAACAGACCACCCCATATTGAGATAATACAAGGACGTGTTCAATAAAGAGGTACCATGTCTACCTCCAAAAATGGATATTGACTTCTCAATAGAACTTGCACCAGGGGCGGTGCCATCATCTAGAATGCCATATAGGATGAGTATGCTAGAACTGGTTGAGCTCAAGCTATAGCTAAAGGAGATGATGTATAAAGGCTACATCCGACCCAGTGTATCTTCATGGGGAGTGCTCATCTTGTTTGTGAAAAAGAAATATGGAACGCTTCGACTGTGAATAGATTACAGACAACTCAATAAGACAACCATAATGAACAAGTACCCCTTACCAAGAATCCATGTCTTATTCGACCAATTGGGAGGTGCTTCAATTTACTCAAAGATCGACTGAAGGTCTGGATACCATCAAGTACGAATTAAGGATGAAGACATCCACAAAACATCTTTCAGGACGAGGTATGGTCACTATGTGTTTGTGGTGGTGCCATTTTGGTTAACCAACACCCCTGCCACTTTTATGTGCTTGATGAATAATGTACTCAGCGAATTTCTTGACAAATTTGTATTGGTTTTCATTGATGATATCCTAATATACTCCAATAATAGAGAGGGGCATGAATAACATCTTAGAGTCGTACTTAAAGTGATAAGAGAGAATCATCTCTACGCTAAGTTTAGCAAATGCAATTTTTTCCAGAAGCAAGTCCATTACTTAGGCCATGTTATTTCTAAGGAAGGGGTTACAATAGACCCTGACAAGATCAAATCTATTATGGAATGGCCTACCCCAAAGGATGTATCTAGTATCATATCCTTCATGGGATTATAAGGATACTATAGAAGGTTCATAAAATGGTTTTCTAAGATTGGTTGTCCAATCACTGCCCTTCAGAAAAAGGGGGTTAAATTCACTTGGACATCAAAATGTGAAGAAAGATTTTAGGAACCAAAATACCTCATGATCCATGTACCCGTACTGAATATTGTAGAACCGGATAATGATTTCCTCATGTGTATAGATGCCTATAAGGAAGGACTCAGAGGATTCCTTATGCAAGAGGGGCGTGTAATTTGCTACGCATCCAGAAAATTAAATGAGAATGAGATCAATTATATGATCCATGACTTAGAGTTGGATTCCATAGTAAATGCTTTAAAAATGTGGAGGCACTACCTCCTAGGTAGGAGATTTATGCTTATGACAGACCATTGTGGGTTGAGGCACTTGTTTGATAAACCAAAACTCAATGCCAGACAAGCTAGGTGGATGTCTCTCCTTAGTGAGTTTGAATTCAAGATCAAACACATCAATGGAAAGGAAAATAGGGTGGAGGATGCCCTTAGTAGAAGTATAAAAATGATTCATCTGGCAGTGGTAAGAACCTGTGCAACAGATGTCAGGGAAAGAGTCAGAAATGCACAAGAAACAAATGCATTCTTCAAAACTATGACCTCATACCTATGGTAAGAGCCTACAGGGATAAAATATGAAGGCTACCAGATGATTGAAGAAGGCATGATGACTTACAAAAATAGATTGTATATTCCAAACTGTGATGACTTGAAGAGGTTCATAATGGATGAGCTACACAAGAGACCATATATTGGTCACCCAGGATATCAGAAAATGATCACGGCCACTAGGAAACAATTCTATTGGCCTGGATTGAAGAAAGACATAACCAACTATCTAGATAAGTGCCTAGAATGATAGCAAGTTAAGGCAGAACACCTACATCCAATAGGGTTGTTACAGCCCCTACCAATCCTAGAATGGAAATGGGAAACCATCTCCATGGATTTCATCACCAGATTACCAAATTCGACCAAGAAAAATGATGCCATCATGATCGTGGTGGAAAAACTAAGTAAGTCTGCTCATTTTGTTCTGGTCAAGTCAACTTGCAAGGAAATAGATATTGTCAACATCTTCATGAAGGAGATATTTAGATTGCGTGGCATGCCCAAGGAAACTATATCATATCCGATTTTGTTTACTCCTGTACATACATATCATGTTGACAGATAGAACATCGAGGATGATGTTCCTTTAATGGGGAGGGAATTGTAACACCCTGTTTCCCCCAGTTTGTAAATATAACTATATTGGCCAGGGAAATATGGAAAACTCAAAAGTGTGAATGTTTGATTTGATGGACCTTTGTACAAAAGGTTGATGAATGTAAATTTTGTTATTTTACTAGAAAATTAATACATGTTGCATGACTATTGAATAGGGGATCTTCTAAGAGAGACCAAAAATGCTAATGAAATGTGGTGGAGGGGACTAGGAATGGTTACATTAACCTCCAGTGAACTAGTACCATGTGGGATTTAATTTCTCAGTATCAGAATGACCCTTTGACCCAGGAATGAATTACAGTCAGGTTGGTAGGTGGGAAGACCTCCTCAAGAGTTAATGAGGGGATGGGGCAGACCGCCCATCTGTAAGGATTCCAAACCTAACCACGGACTGGGAATTTGAGCCACACACAATATTCCTATGGAAGTCAAGAAAGGAAGTGTGGTGGGCAGAGGCGGGCACCTATGAAGAGTGTAGAGACGAGAGAGGAGGTTCCTCGGTCCGAGGAAGAAAAGGACTGAATCAGAGTGACTTCTGATCACATAAAATAGAGACTAAGACAGGAGAAGGAGAGTAACCTTTGTCCCTATCTATTTTTGTATTGGGAGAAGGAGAGTAACCTTCATCCCTAACTTCCATTGAGTTGGAGGAAAGATATTGAATCTCAAAGCATCGTGGTTTATGCTTAGGGGTGACCAATAATAAATCCATTGGGAGTGACTGAGCCTATGGTTGGGTGGAAATGAGTACCCCTTTCAGCAGTTGCATCACGCCTCATGGTTCTGATAAGTGTTTTCATGCCTTGTGTTTTGAATTGGAAACAATGGATGCATGCGTGCACTTATATGTCCATAAATAGTTTTCTATATTAAATGATTAAGTTATGAGTATACATTCATTCCATCAAAAACATACACTTCTGCTTGATTTTCCATATTCTCTCGTTCAATCCTTAGAGGCACTTTCTCCAAGGAATCACATCACTGTTCCAGAGTCAGAGAAAGACTCTTGGCATAGCTACCATTTTGGTAACCTCATGAGTTTACCTTGCCCTAATTCAGAGATTAAAGTTCTGCGAGTTAGGGAGGACTTTCCTTCATACCAATAGTATGAGAGAATTTGAACTCTTGCCTAAGTCATTAAATACAAACCTGACTAAGAGTGGGGATTATAACCCAAGAGTTATCTGAAGGTCTATGTGACCTGGGTCTAGAGACCCTACGCAAAAGGAGTTAGCTCATGAAGGTTTCATAACCTTTGTATCTCGAAGCTCTAAGATGTCAAATTGCATGATAGTCAAGTTACCTGAACCATCGATGACTTAAGGATTTGGTAGCGGAGATGAAGGTGAGGCAATTAATGGGAGGAGAGACCATCCTAGTCATCATATTGACTCAAATGCTCGTTGGGGTTAAAAAATCAAACACCAACCACTTGATTTAATCGATGGTTGAGAACCATTGCAGAGTGCGAAAGTGATATTAGAGGACATTCTACTTCACAACTCGCAATCAACCCACATCATTGATCTCGTCAAAAATGGAAGATCAACAACTATGATTAGACTAGAGTCAAGCGAGCACTTCCTAGATTGTCGAGGTTGAACCCCACAATCACTATGGACCGTCGATCTATGAATGAAGATCGAGGGTGGGGAATCATTGCGGAGCGTAAAGAGGAAAGTAGAGGACACACTAGTTCATATCCCCCAATTCACCAACACCGTTGATCCCGTCAGGCTGGAATATCAATGACTCTGATTAAGACCACGTTAGGTGAGTAATTTTTGGATCGCGGAGGTTGATCTCTCTAATAAAGATCACGCATGTTGGGGCCCCATAATTATTGTGAGTCGTCGATCAGCGGATACCTCGGTATTAGTTAGATCATGATCGCCATACCTTGAACAATTGTGATATGGATGGTCATGAACCCCTTAGGAAATCTGTAGAGTAATGGAGTCCTTCAGTATCGTTGGTCTGAGAGAATCATAGAGCTCAAAAGAGATAACTTTTTCAAGATAAAAAGTGAGACCCAAGATAGTCGGGCTCACAGGAGGAAAAAAGGCTGAGGCCTTTGAACATCCAAAAAAACTCTTCTAAGTCAGAGGAAGTTGTAAGCTCATTAGGAGGAGCAACAGTAACTGCTAGATCACAATGCAGAGGATCAACAGTCATCTGATCAAAGTAAGGTGCACAAGTCTTAGTTCTTTGCACACACAAGAGAGTGAACTTGAAAATTTTTTGAAGTCCTGAAGTAATTTGGTACCATCCATCTTCAAGGAGGATGGGTGGCACAAGATCCACAACTTCGGAAGTTCGTGGACCAGGAGAAGCTGAAATAGTCGAAGTAAATCCCAATTGTCATATCCAGAGGACAGGTGGCATGAATATGTGGACTTTGGGTAAAGACCAAAAGTAATTATCAATTGTATGATTCAAATGGGACACATGGAATAAATACACATACTTCAAGGGAAATTGATGTTTGAGAATTGAATGATCGGAAGCCCGAAGACCCAAAGACCCAAAGACCCAAAGAAAATATGGACCATCAGATCTAGAGGGCGCATGTCATCAGATTGCGAACTCTGGATAGAACGTTCTGAAATAAATGGGGAAAGGAGAGTTTGAGGTTTGATATTTCTGAAAGGCGAAGTCCTGAAGCAGATGAGAGTCATCGATTTGAGATGGTTGTGTGGCACCAGATCTAGAACTCCAGGTACAAAATACTCCGGGGAAAGTAGAGGGTGAAAGTTTCGAAGTCCCAAAGTAGAATCTCGACCATTGATCAAGAAGGGAGCTGAAGGTCATTGATCTAGTCTTGGTTGAAAAGTGTCGAAGTCCTAAAGAGGACCATGATCATTTATTTGGAGAGGACATGAGGAAAATTATCTGCCACTCTGGGAGAAATCACTCTAGAAGAAAGAGAAGATATTAGACAAGAACTCTCAAAATTCAGAGAGTCAGAGTCCATCTGAACTGTCTGTTTGAGAGGGACATGTATCAACATATCTTCCACTTAGGGAGATAGCCACTACAGAGAAAGCAAGGTTTGAGAGTTGGAAACTTCAAACGCCGAAGTCCCAAAGCAAATCACGTCCATTGATTTAAAAAAATGGGGCATATCTTAGTGGTTGGTTTAGAAGTACCATCAAGATCATGAGATCAAAGGTCACATTGAATTGTGGGGATAGAAAGTGTTCGCGCTTTAAAATTTAGAGGATGGGTCGCAATTGGAACCACACCATTGAGAAAGGGACACGTGGTGGCTTGTGGTGAATTGAGGGGAGAGAATAAGTTAGACTCAAACCACCCTTGTCCGTGCCCGTAATCACGTGATTGACATTCGATCGTAAACCACGATCATATACGATGGTCGTTATAGAGAAAGGGGGCTAGTCCCTCGACTTTCCAAATTAGAGACTGTGGAGAGAGGTTGTTCCTATAAGGAGAACAAAATGTTTATGCCCCACCATAGGTGTGTGACAGTCCACAATCTACAAATAGTTAGAGGTATAAAATGTTTCCCCTCAACACTTCATTTCGGCATGGAAGAGTAAGAAACATACCTGAGTGGCTCGAGACAAGCCACAGGTGAGTGTTGTGGGCTTGTTGGACATGCAAGTAGTGTTAAACTGTGCAGAAGAATAAGGAAAGTGAGTGTGTAGCTAAGGCACATTCAGTAGGATAGTGTGCAGAAGGAGTAAAGTGTGCAGGAAGAAGACAATGCATATATAGAATAATAAACCTAGCAGTGGATAAAGCAAGAGAGTGAGAGAATAAATCATGGCATAAAATAACAACTTGACATTCCAGAAATAGAAGAGCAACAAAAAAGAATCATGCATATTGAAAAGAAGAAGAAATCAGTCAAACAACCAGTTAACTGAGTTATCCATGCAATGTAATGGGTTGTTGGGAGGAACTAAGTATGGTTTTAAGCCCTAGATTTTGATGTATAAATATCTAACAGGTTAGGATATTAGGGGTTCTATGTTCTAGGATGTTAAGCTTAATTGGGTTATGTTTTGTTATGTTCCATGTTGAGATATAGTCTATGAGATGTATTGAGGGATTCCTCATTTTTCCATGAAGGATGGGGCTCCCTGTGTAGTTGGTTGTTAAATGTAATAGTCGATGATGAAAAGAGTGAATAAAAAAGGGACAAAGAGATGATATTGAATCATATGTTTTATGTCTTTTATATGTTTTTCTTATGGAATATGGATAGCTTCATAGTAGAGTAGCTTTACCTCGTGTAAAATATTTGCGCAATAAGAATAACTGTTAAAGAAATGGAGTATAGATGAATCTAGATTATACTAATTATAGGAATCTGAGTCATACGTAAGTTAATAATTAACAGAACTAATTTACAAGCACTGACATAATAAGAAAGAATGAACCGAATAATTTCCTCCCATTCCCTTAGTACTACAAAATCTTGGTTTTCGGAGTCCCAATAGATACCTCGGGTGAAACTTCTTATGTGAAAGTAGGTGATACTAAAAGGGCCAGTGTCTAGTGGGTTTTATTGGTAACAAATAACTCGATCCTAGGGTCTTACAACCTACACACAATGCCAACACTGTGCATGAAACCATAGCAACATAATAATATATGACAGATTCATTTTGCATACTCATTCAACATGTGTGTGGAACCATCATATCATCTAACATATTCATATTAATAATTCATTATATGTGCACCATAAATAGAATAAATGAACAGATCAAAACACAAGAATTTAACGTGGTTCATTGCAAACTAGGCTATGTCCACACTGGTTGGATTCTTATTTTACTCATTCATCTTCAATTCTTACAACAAGACGCTCATACAATTATCTTTAGTAAAACCCCAAAGCTTCCCAAGCCATGCTATGTTGCAGTGCACACATACCTCTTGACGGATATTCAACTCATCTTATACTCATTAATGTAACCAACAATATTAAACTTACGAGATAACCAACTCATCCTCTAACAAAAAACTCTTACTTCCCTATACCCAAAAACCCATTACATATTTATAGTATTTCTTTAGGGATAAGCCTATTACAAAGTGGACGAAAGGTCCCAAAACCCCTAAATAACTTCCTCCTTTTGCACACTGACTCTTGTATATGTGCTAGTGTCCTTCCGCGGGAATTTCTCCTCAACCAAAATGTCATGCGATTTTCTCTTGAGTGATTCCAAAAACTTATCCAAAATAGCCTTCTCCAACAAGCCCCCAACACTCACCAATGACTTGTCCCGAGCCACTTCAGGCCTATTTCCATAAAACAAAAAATGTGTTGGTTGTAGAGCCTGATTATCTTCCACATTTAGAGGTCTTTGTTTTTAGTCATTTTTATACCCCATGAAGACTTTACACCCCAAAAGAATGTACACTCTTCCACGCGAGAGAGTGCAGAGGGGGCTTACCCCGTCTGCAGGGTCCAGGGGAAATCGGGCCCCCGAAGGAAAAATTTCCTTGTAAAAGTATATTGTAATTTCATTGTAAATCTGGAACATTCATTAAAAGGTTGTAGATCTAACGGTAGATATTATGTTAGGGTTTTTGGCCCTAGAGGGAAACCCTCTGTTATGAGGGAAATGTATTGCAGCTATGCATTATGGCGAATATTGTATTCTGAGATAGGAGGTTGTGAGAGAAAGAAGAGGAAGTTACAATGGGTTTGATGTAGGTTGTATCCCTTCATTCATTGGATAATAATAAAGGAAGTACCTAGCAATTTCTCTGGTGGACGTAGCCCACACTGGGTGAACCACGTAAATTTGTGTCTCTATTTTATTGTGTATCTTCTGTGTTTTGTTTCCACATTTATTTTATTTTATTGCTCCATGGTATTGTTTTTCTAACAATTGGTATTAGAGAGAAAGGTAACTCACAGGAAAGGAGGGTTCCTGGTTCGAGTGGGAGCAATGTCGGAAGATGGAAAGTTTAGGGTCAAAAAATTTAACGGCCAAAACTACCAGTTATGGAAGATGCAGATGGAAGATTATTTATATCAGAAGGATTTATTCCTACCATTGGACGAAGTATCAAAGAAGTCGATGGGCATGAAGGAAGAATAATGGGAGATTCTTGACAGAAATGTTCTACGAATGATATGGTTGAGCCTGGCAGCATCAGTGGCTTTCAATATTTCAAAAGAAAATACAACGAAGGCTTCGATGGATGCATTGGCTAAATTGTATGAAAAACCCTCAACATCCAATAAGGTATTTATAATGAAGATATTATTTAATATAAATATGTTAGAAGGTGGGTCTATTGCATATCATTTAAATGATTTTAATACGGTTACTAATCAACTAAGTTCTGTAAAAGTGGACTTTGATGATAAGGCCATGACTCTTATAATCTTGTGCTCATTGCCAGAAAGCTGGAACGGCTTAGTCATGGTTGTAAGTAACTCTCTCTCTGGTTCAAATACTTTAAAATTTGATGATGTTGTTGGTTTTATCCTTAGTGAGGAAATGCAATGGAAAAGAACAGGTGAGACATAAGCTAATGCGTTGAACATGGAGAATAGGGGAAGAAAAAAGGATAGAGGAAAGGGCCCAGGGAACCAAAGGAATTATAGGAAGGGTAGATCCAAATCCAGATTTGTAAAGATAGAGTGTTGGAATTGTGGGAAGAAAATACATTTGAAGAAAGATTGTAGATCTCCAAAGAAACAAAGAGATGGACAACATGAGAGAAATCAGGAAGCAAATGTAACAGGTGATGTGTTACAAGATGCTTTGATTCTTTCTATAGATAATATTTATGAGTCTTGGGTAGTA
>SNQJ01S0015054.1:0-77503 GCA_010110895.2 Picea sitchensis | reverse complement strand
GGGAAAAAGAGCCCCACACTCATTCACCCCCCCCTCTAAGTGTGGTAGGTGTGTCCAACAAGGACCATACTTTTCATAACATCTTGCAAGACCAAGGATAGGGTATGCAAGGTTATCGTGGATAGCGGTAGCACCGATAATATCGTTTCAACCGAGATGGTAGAGAAGCTGGAGCTGGAGACGACTGATCATCCAAGCCCATACATAGTTTCGTGGCTACATAAAGGACACCAGGTAACTGTTACTAAACAATTCTTGGTTGAATTCAATATAGGAGGATATAATGATAAGATCTTATGTGATGTCATTCCCATGGATGTATGTCATCTATTTCTAGGCAGACCATGGCAATATGATAGAAATGTGATTCATGTTGGGCGAATGAACACATACACCCTAGAGGAGAATGGGAGGACACATATGTTGCTTCCGATAAAGGATAAGGAGGTGAAGCTGGAAGTAAGCAACGCAGTAATTCTCATGAGTGAGAAGGAACTTCTTACAGAGGTAAAGAAGAAAGAAGATCCACAATTCTTTGTGGTTAGGAAACCGAGAATTGTTCTGACTAGCACAAGAGTGGATGATCTACCAGAGGAGATTCAGAAACTACTGGAAGAGTTCGCTGACATCATGGTGGACGAATTACCTTGTTTGTTTCCACCGATGAGGAGTGTGAGTCATCATATAGACCTCATACCAGGGGCCAGTTTGCCAAATAAATCCGCGTACAGGTTAACGCTGCAAGAAAATGAAGAGGTCAAGAAGCAGGTCCACGAGTTATTGGACAAAGGATTGGTCAGGGAAAGCTTGAGTTTGTGTGTTGTTCCAACAGTACTCAGTCCAAAGAAAGATGGAGGTTGGAGAATGTGTACCGACTCAAGGGAAATCAACAAGATAACCATCAGGTGCAGGTTTCCATTGCCGCGGATGGATGATTTAATGGATTTCTTGAGCGGGGCAAAATACTTTTCAAAGGTTGATCTGAAAAGCGGATATCACCAGATTCGCATGAGGGAAGGCGATGAGTGGAAGACGGCCTTCAAAACCAATGAAGGGTTGTATGAATGGCTTGTCATGCCATTTGTCTTGACGAATGCGTCGAGTACCTTTATGATGTTGATGAATGAAGTCCTGAAGGATTTCATCGGGAAATTTGTCATCGTATATCTGGATGATATACTGATTTTCAGTAAGAAAGAGGCTGAACATCTGAAGCATTTGGCCATCGTGATGAAGAAGCTACAATAGGAGAAGCTATTGATTAATATGAAGAATTCCTCATTTATGAAGACAAAGATCATTTATTTGGGGTTTGTTATTTCGGCAAATGAGTTGAGGATGGATCTAGATAAGGTGGAGTTAATTAAAAATTGGACATCACCGAGAAATATTTTCGAGGTAAGAAGTTTTCATGGACTGGCTAGTTTCTACCAGAAGTTCATCATAAATTTCAGTGGGATTAGCGTAGCGATGATGGACACAATGAAGAAAAGACATACAACTTTTCACTGGACAATAGAGGCTGAGAAGAGCTTCACTCTGTTTAAGCAGAAGATCACGGAACAACCAGTTTTGGTGTTGCCTAATTTTCAGAAGACATTTCAAGTGAAATGTGATGCAAGCGAGTTTGCCATAGGAGCGGTCTTGAGTCAGGAAGACAGACCGATTGCATATTTCAGTGAGAATATGAATGAGGCAAAAGAGAAATACTCCACATACGACAAGGAATTTTATTCCATCATCCAAGCGTTGAAGAAGTGGAGGCATTACTTGATCCCAAAAGAATTTGTTTTATATAGTGATAACCATGCATTATAGTTTGTGACTCAACATGAGAAGTTGAATCAGAGACATGTAAAATGGGTAGAGTATATGCAGAATTTCACATTTGTGATTAAACACATTTTGGGTACTGCTAACAAAGTGGTTGATGCTTTGAGCAGGAAGTGTTTGTTGTTGCAGGTTTTCTGAGTCAAAACATTGGGTTTTGATGATCTCAGGGACATGTATGCTGATGATCAAGATTTCAAAGAAGTGTATGAAGCAGCTGAGAACCTAGTTATTAGGGACAAATCCCTTGGACAGACTATATGATCCAAGAAGGATTATTGTTCAGAGGCAACCAATTGTGCATTCCAAATTTCTCCATGAGGGAGAATCTACTGAAGGAGAAACATAGCGGAGGCTTGGCAGGACACTTCGGTCATGACAAGACATTCGTGAAGATGAGTGAGTCATACTTTTGGCCATGGATGTGGTCATATGTCAAGAGATTTGTAGACAGATGCAGGATTTTCCAACATTCAAAGTGAAGGAAGCAGAATGCAGGGTTTTATCAGCCATTGCCCATACCAGAGAGGCTGTGGGAGGCGATAAGCATGGATTTTGTATTGGGGTTTCCAAAGACACAAAGAGGTGTTGATTCAATCTTTGTGGTAGTGGATAGATTTTCCAAGATGGAACATTTTATCCCATGCCAGAAAACCAGTGACGTGACTCACATCGTAAATCTGTTCTTCAAGGAGGTCATTCGACTTCATCGATTGTCGAAAAGCATAGTTTCGGACAGAGACATGAAATTCATAGGGAATTTTTGGAGGACCTTATGGAAGAATTTGGGGACTAATTTGATGTTTAGTTCATCTTATCATCCTCATACGGATGGACAGATGGAAGTAGTAAACAGGAGTCTGGGAGACTTGTTGAGAAGCTTGGTGATAGAGCACCACAGCCAGTGGGATAGTATATTGCCGCAGGCAGAGTTTGCATATAATGACTCAGTGAACAGAAGCACAGGCCGAAGTCCATTTCATATTGTGTATGGAATTCAACTGAGAGGAGTTTCTCAGCTGAGGGATTCGGAAAAGACTGTGACTAGGAGTGCAAGTGCCTAAAAATTCGCAGAGGCGATGAAGGAACTTCACGGCTAGGTTAAGCAACGACTGCTAGATTCAAATCACAAATATAAGCGCAGAGCTGACCAGCGGAAGAGACAACTTCAGTTTGAGGTTGGTGAATTAGTTCTGGCACATTTGAGGAAAGAGATATTCCCGAGGGGAACATACAATAATTTGAAAATGAAGAAAATCGGGCCATGCAAGGTCTTGAAGAAATTGGGGGAAAATGCTTATGAGATCGAGTTACCGGATGGGATCGGAATATCTATAATATTCAACATCTCATATTTGTACCCATACAGGGCTGGAGAAGCAGAGACTGGAACTGAGCAACCAGTGATTCAGTGGCAGAAGCAGATGCCAGTTGCAGAGAAGCCGCATATGGAATGCATACTAGACAAGAGAGTGGGTAAAAAGACCAGGAGGAAAGAATACTATGAGTATCTGGTCAATTGGAAAATCCTTCTAGTGGAAGATTCCAGCTGGGAGACTGAAGCAGAGATACAAAGGCATGGACAGAACATGTAGGAGCTCATGGACAGGAGCCCATGAAATTTTTCAAGCGAGGGAGTATGATGCAGGAGCATCACCAACACATCAAACGAGCCAGCGCGGAAGCAGAAGACAGTTGGATAAGCCATCACAAATTTTGAAATTGCTTTGGAATTGTTGCGCGATCTTAAATGAGCCATTAAGATGAGGTACACTTGTATATTGTAAATGGACCTTGAGCGGATAGCTCTCGTCCTTAGTATATAGACGACATTTAATATAGTTAATGCAGGTAGATAGAAATTTATTCATAGATTAGAGAGTTTTAGAAAGAAGGAGGGAAAACGGATATAGACACCCTCGTTTGTACATTGTAAAACATAATTCAGGAAATAGTTAGAAGTAGGAAGAGCACAGCGGGAGAGAAGAGAGTTGTAGAAGAACATCCATGTATAGATCTTGAATTAATAGAAGAAGTTGATTCAAATCCATGGTTTTGTGTCTTTTCTCTGTGTGTTGATGTTAAGTGATGTGCTCATGAGTTTGTTTTCTTGTTATGCATTTGCTTTATTGTTGTGTATGTGATTTCCTATATGAATTGAAGTCTGAGAGGGAGATGGAATGAGTTTCAATTGTTTCTCTATTTGAGCCACAGATTCCTGCAAGGAGTGCAGTCGAGTTGTCTGCAAGGAGTGCGTTGACAGAGGGTTCAGATAGAGAAAGCTTTTGTCTCATTCGTCCCAAAGGTGCAGTTGGGTACAGGAGTCGTGCAAGGAGTGCACAGGCCAGGTAAAAGTCTCAGGGTTATGAGCCTGAGTGAGTCTTTGAAGGATTGTTGCTGCTAGTGTGTGCAGAGTCGAAGACTCCAACACTCAGACGTGGTTGGAGGTTTTCCACAAGGAGTGTGTGCAAAGTTTCTTTCTGAGGACTTGAAAGTCGTGAAAATCTCAGGAAGGATAGGCCTTCGAACCCATGGAATAATAGCACAGGGAATCCACAACTTGAATTTTGCAAGAAGCGTTGCAGGGTTGCGAGTAGGCAAACGAGTTCCGTGGAGAGGGACACTTAGTTGTTCTGCGAGTTTCTTCTGAAGAAACAGATGGTCGGTATTCGCCGAGGAGAATCCACAAATATCCATGAGCCATCAGATATTGTGGAGGTACAAGGGAGATACAGTGGTGTATTCCTGAAGGTTTAAGCTCAGGACAGATAGAGTGTCGATCCAAGTCAGTCAGGACCATTGGATCTACACGTATATCATGTATCAGGGTTTCATAGATCGAACCTCTAAATTTTTTCAACAGGAATTGTGATATCGCAATCCGCGATATTCCAATAGATCAGGACCATCCATCATTTGGGATGCATGTCAGAAGATTCAAAGGATTCGGGGTTTGGAGCATCGGAGATTCCAGAGACAGGATACTCTTGTAGCTTGGAATTGCAAAACGCGATATCCCGATGGGAGAGCTCTGTGGGACCACAAGAGTCAGAGTGGAGGACAGGTGACACACCATATCGGAGTTCGAGAAAAGTAAAGTCTCGAAACCGTTGACATCAGGATTCGCGATCCCGCGAACCTTGAAATCCTGACAGAAGTGACGGGAAGTGGAAAATTCAACTCGCACGTGTACGTCGGAGTTTCGGCATATCGGGTATCGGGAGTCGGTAAGACGAGTTACTCAGTATCATGAGTACCAAAATCGTGATAGGGAATGTTCCGACAGGGTAAAGAGAAGGGTCAGCGTTGACTGAGGTATCGGGTCTCGGGGATTCGATAGTGCAACGCTTGACTATTGGACTTGCGAAGTCGCGAGTTTCGATTCTCTGATAAGTAAAGAGAGGGGAATTGCCCAGAGAAGATCTATGGGAGAAGATATCCCGATAGGGAAATAGAAGAACCTTGGAGTTCTTTGGGCTGAGGAAAGAGAAGATCCTATGAGCAGGCATGCCTGTGGGTGCGGCTGCATCAAAAATCCTTGGTATGAGAATAAAAAGAGATAGGAAAAGTCACAAATTGACATTGTCTCAGGGTGAGTACATAGAGAAAGCATTGGAGAGGTTTAGAATGAAGAATGAAAAACCAGTTAGTACACCTTTAGCCAACCATTTCAAATTAACTAAGGAAATGTGTCCCAAGACACAGGAGGAGATAGAATACATGTCCAGGGTCCCTTATTCATCAACAATTTGTAGCTTGATGTATGCAATGGTTTTCACAAGACTAGATATTGCACATGCAGTGGGAGTTGTGAGTAGGTATATGAACAATCCAGGTAAAGAACATTGGGAGGTAGTAAAGTGGATGCTCAGGTATTTGAGAGGCACTGCTGCTCATGCATTATGTTTTGGATGTTCAGACACTTTTCTATAGGGATATGTTGATTCAGATATGGCAGGTGATAAAGATAGCAGGAGGAGCACCATAGGGTATGTTTTTACTATAGGTGGAACAACAGTAAGTTGGATTTCGAAACTGCAAAAGGTTGTTTCACTTTCAACAACAGAGGCAAAGTATGTTTCTGCTACAAATGCTAGTAAAGAGATGATTTGGTTATAGAGGTTTATGGAGGAATTGGGAAAGAAGCAAGAGAATAACAGGTTGCACTGTGATATTGAGAGTGGAATTCATCTTGAAAAGAACTTAGACTTCCATTCAAAGACTAAGAAAATACATTTGAAGTACCACTTAATACGATCTGCCTTGGAATATGGACATTTGAAGTTGGAAAAGATACACACTAGCCAAAATCTTGCATATATGTTAACAAAGGGAGTAACCAGGGAGAAACTAAGTTCCTTATCAGTTTCAGTTGGTCTTAAAGAATGAATATGAAGATGAGAAATTTTCCAGGTCCAAGAAGGTTCATAGTCGAATAGATACAATAGCAGTGGAGTTGTTGAGATCAGTCTGCAAGTGGGAGATTGTTGGTTGTGGAGCCTGATTATCTTCCAGATTCAGAGGTCTTTGTTTTCAGCCATGTTTATACCCCATGAAGACTTTACACACCAGAAGAATGTACACTCTTCCATGTGGGAGAGTGAAAAGGGGGGTTACCCCCTCTATGGGGTCCAGGGGCAGCGTCCCCTGATGGGGGTTCAAGGGTGAAGCATGTTGGCATAGGGGCAGACTCAGGGTTCAATGCTACAACAAAGCACCAACAAAACCCTAACTACCGGCCCATTCAGCAACACATGCGAAGAAGATGAAGTCTCACCTGAGGTAGAGGCAGGGGTGGTTGCAAGACTCAAGTGTATGCAACCTTAGCTGGGACACAGATCTATGATTATAATACTTAACAAATCACTTAGCATCAATAGTTCATCAATATTCAACCAATAACTACTGCGAAGATAGAACAGATCATTGCATCATTCACACTTATCTAATTTTATTAAGCACTTAGCACAACCATATGGATCACATCTACCAAAATCAAGCACTAAGCACATTCATAGAAGTCAGATCTAACATTCATAGCACAATGCATAAGCATATCTATATATCTATATCAAAGCACTTATCTAGAGAGTCATAAACACATTAAGAGAAGCACAAAGCATAACAACACATTATTTACATGGTTCACCCCCACCCTGGGGCTACGTCCACCAACTCTTGTTCTTTATTATCTTTAGTCAATCGGTTACAAGCACAGAGACTCAAAACCCTTACTCCGCATAGGACAGACGATCTATGCAGCTCAGTAGATCCTTCTTCCTTCCATTCTAGTACTAAGCCTTCCATAGTATTGCTACAATGACTTGCACTTAATTTTGCAAGTTTCAGATAGTATGCACAAAGCCTTACAAGTCATGATCACACAGATCCAAATATTGGCACCTAGCCTACTTGCATACTAACATCACATAGATGCACCACTACTTATATCTAGTCTAAGAACCTATTTATGTATTACAAAATAGTCCTAAACATGGGTAAACTCATGGGCCAACATCCCATTCCCATTACATATTCCCACATCCCAAAAAGGACCTAAAAAGGGGTCGATATCCCATGATCTCTGCTTCATCTTGCACTCCTCCTTCGATAGGCTATCGAAGTCCAAAATAGGTCAACATGACCAAGAATCTCCCAAAGCTTGGTCAAGGGCCAATAGGCCCCCAACACTCACATGTGACTCATCTCGAGTCACTCTAGTCTGACTAGTTTTTCCTCAAACCCCTCGAGCTTCTTCGACCTACTACTATCCTACAACCTCTTGTTTGAAAAAATCCTAGATTACGACATCATTCATTGTCCCTTATAGGCATTGTTCTATTGCATTAACAACTTGTTCTAGCTCTACTCCTCGGCTCTTGACTTCTGTGAACAAGTGATAGGCCTTATCTTGCACAGGTTGGAGCCGTTGAGTTACTTCCATCACTTTGCTTTGAATCATATCGATCTGTTGCAGGATGGTGCACTGCTCTTGAGACTACTTAATTCTATCTACAACTGACAGGGCCTTCAGTTGCGCCTATAGTATCTCTGTGTGTTGCTTTGCTTCCTGAAGTTGTGACTCTAGTTCCTGTAATTCTGGATTCTCAACTAGATTATCATACATTTGGGCACTGTGATTACTCAGTTTCTTGCACTCTCTGGAAAAAGCCTTCAGTCTCTCAACTGCGCTCTTGGCGGTTTCTTCCCTTTGGTCTCTTACATCTTAAGGGGTCTTAGGTACTGCACGTAGCTCCAAATATACTATGTGTTTTTGTAGCTATTGGATCACTTGTTCAAGTTGTACTATTTGTTGTGGAATTATCTCTTAGGCCTTTACTTCTATGACTGTCACAGAGTGAAGTGCTTTGTTGACCATTTATTTTACTTCGAGTTTCTCTGTGAGCAACTATTCCTTTTCTTTCTGTAGTTGGGCTTTTTCTTCGTCAAAAATTTCCTGGAGATCAAGCTTCTCCCATTCTATAGTATTGCATTTCTCTACAAGGACTCCTTGTATGTATGTCAAAGACTGGGTGGCTTGCACTGTTTCTTCTTGTGCTCGTTGAAGGCAAGCCTCAACTGTCTCAGGGATTCAGTGGAGTTGGGCTAGCTCATCTCCTAGTTCTAGTGTTCCTTCTAAAAGAGGTGTAGTGGGAACTGCGTGGCTGGACTGTAGTGGTTGTTTCACTCCTTGAAGCTCAATCTCGATTCTATTGTACATCTCTTCCTTCCGAGACACTTGTTTTTCTTCTATCTCTAGTGAAGCATCATTCAGGGCCACTATAATGAAATCAAATTCATCTAAGGTGAGGATAGTCTGCATTTTTGTCATATAAGATTTTGATTTCTTCCAGGAGGAAGGCTTCGAGGGGTAAACCTTCCTTTTCTTCGATGTCTCCTCCTCATCTCTAGGCGGTGTAACCTCACCTTTCTTCATTTCTATCTGTTATGGTGTGGTCTCAATGGTTGGATGGAAAGTTGGCTGGCCATAAATGGCTTTCTATTCATTCAGAGCATTGATCTAACGATTATAACATTCCCCAACGGCTATATTTCTTTTTCATGGTGAAGTGCCATGTGTCATTGTTCTGATATCCCAACGAAGTTCCAATTTTGCAAATTGTCCTTCTGGGAGGTTTCCTCTGGAACTTTCTGTAACTTTTCAAATTTATCCCTCTTCTTACTTAGCTTCCTAGCCTTTTTTCCAATGAGATTCGTCTCAGTATGCCTTTTTCCATTCTGATTCTCATCTTCTCTTAACATAGTTACTTCGTGTTGCTGAAATTATTTCCTAAGATTCGAGGGTGATACTTATTCTTTGTCTGGGATAAGTAATTTAGTCTTATGTTGGTCTTCTAATGTTCTTGCAACTTCAACATCTGGGCCTCTAGTGTTAAATAGCTTGGATATGTTATCTTATTCTGCAATCAAGTGTGCGATCCTTCTAGTCATGAAATCTTTTAGCTCTTGTTTCTTATGTTCCAAAACTTCTTCTTCTTCCTTTCATCTGGCTTGATCTCTACCAATCCAAGGTTTCCCTAGTAACATGGTAAATGAGGTGTTGTATTCAATAAAGTTAATAATCTCGAAATACTCTTCTGTCGAAGTTCCATTAACGTTCATAGGTATGTGGGAGAGCTTACCACATAGGTTTATCATATTTCCTCTTAATAGTCCTATTCCTCCTAATGAAGGGATCATAGCATGCTTCCCTAAGGCTTCCCAAGTTCTTTCTATCAAGATATTCACCTGTGTTTATTCATACAAAACATAGTCAATGTCGAAGTCTCATATTCTTACTCCAATGCATACTTTTTCCTTGAATATCTCTGATAGTTTGACATGGCGATGGTCATTCAGGGTTTCATATATTTGCAACAATACTTTCTCTGATTCTTCCTGGGATTCTACCATTTTTGGATCTGCCTTAGGGTTTTCTTTATTCAAATTCATTTCTTCTATCTTAGCAATCATTCTAGGGAAATCCAATACTTCATGGTCCATAGCTTTACAACAAAGACAACTAGGTCTTTTCCCAGGGAATTCCTTAGCAAGATGTCCCGGTCTTCTGCAATTATAATAGAGGGTTAATCCTCTCTTTGTTTTAAATGATCCCCAGCCTTTCCAATACTGAGTACTAGGATCATGGTATCTAACCTGCAAAAAATTCTTTCTAGGATCTTGCATCCATTTGTTAGTCGAAACATTGTTTCTATACATAGGTATAACATATCTTTCACTATTCTTATCATATCTACTCATATCAAGCCTTCTTTCATCTATTAGTGCCCTAGTTTTCAAGATAGGATAGAACCTAACAAACATACCTAGATCCATACTTTAGAAACAAAAATTTCCACTTATCTTACTTCTACAGAGCATAAAGCTTTCAGATCTAAAACTTTTCACTATTATTACCTTTTACATAGCTTGAAGATCTTACCTCTTTTAATCATAAATTCTCACTTTTACCTATATTAGAGCACAAAAGATTTCATATCTTGCTTCTCTCCTTCAGATCTGACTTCTTTTCTTCAAATTGGGCTTCTTTATTTTAGCACAAAGCTTTATAAATCAAGTAGAATACTATGCACTAGAGCAAAAGATCTATGCATAGATATTTCACATCTTCCAAATGAATATTTGCACAAAGCTTCTTCTTTCTTAGTTCCCATCAATCACAACTTCAGTTCCTAGCAATGGAACCATTTGTTGGCACAGGGGAAGACTCAAGTGTTTGCAACCTTAGCTGGGACATAGATCTATGATTATAATACTTAACAAAGCACTTAGCATCAATAGTTCATCAATATTCAACCAATAACTACTGCACAGATAGAACAGAGCATTGCATCATTCGCACTAATCTAATGTAATTAAGAACTTAGCACAAACAGATGGATCAGATATAGCAAAAGCAATCACTAAGCACATTCATAGAAGTCAGATCTAATATTCATAGCACAAATCATAAGAATATCTATCTATCTATATCAAAGCACTTAGCTAGAGAGTCATAAACACATTAAGATAAGCACAAAGAATAACAACACAGTATTTATGTGGTTCACCACCACCCTGGGGCTACGTCCAACAACTCTTCTTCTTTATTGTCTTTAGTCAATCGGTTACAAGCACAAAGCCTCAAAACCCTTACTCTACACAGCATAGACAATCTGCACAGCTCGCTAGATCCTTCTTCCTTGCATTCCAGCACTAATCCTTCCAGAGTCTTTCTACAATGACTTGCACTTAACTCTGCAAGTTTCGCATAGTATGCACAAAGCCTTACAAGTCCTAATCACATAGATCCAAATCGCGTCACTTAGCCTACTTCCATACTAACATCACATAGATGCACCACTACTTTTATCTAGCCTAAGAACCTATTTATATATTACAAAATAGGCCTAAACATAGGTAAACCCATGGGTCGACATCCCATTCTCGTTGCATATTCCCACATCCCAAAAAGGACCCAAAAAGGGGTCGAAATCCTGTGATCTCTACTTCATCTTGTGCTCCTCCCTCGACAGGCTGTTGAAGTCAAAAATAGGTCAACATGACCAAGAATCTCCCAAAGCTTGGTCAAGGACCAACAAAGCCCCTGAAGGAAAAATTGCCTTGTAAAAGTATATTGTAATTTCATTGTAAATCTGGATCGTTCATTAAAAGGTCGTAGATCTAACGGTAGAAATTATGTTACAGTTTTTTTCCCTAGAAGGAAACCCTCTGTTATGAGGGAAATGTATTGCAGCTATACATTGTGGTGAATATTGTATTCTGAGATAGGAGACTATGAGAGAAAGAAGAGGAAGTTACAATGGGTTTGTTGTAGGTTATATCCCTTCATTCCCTAGATAATAATAAAGGAAGTACCTGGCAGTTTCTTTGGTGGACGTAGCCCACACTAGGTGAACCATGTAAATTTGTGTATTTATTGTATTGTGTATCTTCTGTGTTTTGTTTCCGCATTTGTTTTATTTTATTTCTCCATGGTCCTTTTTTTCTAATAAAACGTTTCTAATGTATCTCTTATCGTTGCAATGTTTTCTTTGACTTGTGTTTTTTGCTGCACAATTTCCTCGACAATCTATGCAGTGATATGAGTCTTCAATTTTTCATCACTTTCTTTCACTTCCTTCTTGACCATACCTTGAGTAGCTGCTAATTTTGATGTCACCTTGTATGCTTCTTATTGCAAGGTATCGATCTTTTTTGCACAAGCCTGCTACTCCACTCTTAGTCAATTCATATCTGAGTATAAATTTATGTTCTCTTCCATTTATATCACCATTTCAACTGGTGGTAAGTTGATCATTAGATCCTTAAACTTTTGTGTCTAGTCCTACGCACCCTGTAACTTCTTCCCAATTACCTGCAACTCCACATCTTTTGTCAATTGCATACAAACTCTTGTGCTTTCTTCATATAGTTTTTCAAACTCTACTTCTAGGCTTCTGATATTATCTAATTTTTTTGTCATCATATTCTCTCTTTCCTACCTTTCCTCTAGGGGAGTACTTGGTACCTGTCATTCTTCTAAGCCATTGATCTTTTTTTGGAAGCCCTGAATGGCTTCGCTCAACTTTGTTGCATGTTCTTCCAATGGAGCATATTCCACCCTAAGTACTTATGGAATAATTTTTCTCTGTGAAATCTCTTGGTTTAACTATTTGAACAATTCCCTTATGCTTCCCTTCAACCTTATGTCTCTTACATATAATGCTTCTATTTATTTTTCTTATTTTCCTTTTTATTTCTATGATACACTATAATACAAGTACAATGGTACAAATTCTGCATAGTTCATACTAGTGTGCATAGGCATGACTATCCCTATACATTTTAAGCTGACTACCATTAACTATTCATTTCACAACTTCTCCATTCAGTTTCTCCAATGGAATAACCCTTGAGTCTTGTTGGGCCCCAACAACTGCCCCTAAATTTTTACAAAATTTAAAGGGCCCCAATTAGAATCTTGATAATTATAATGAGCTACAAAATCAACCTTTTCAAATAGTTCTATACCTTGGCTTGCTTTGAGACAAACTTAAAACATTCACTATAGTATGAGACATTCATTACAAGAGTATATGTCAAAATTTAGAAACGAGCATAGAAATCTCAATTTAAACAAAAACATTAAATTTTATCCACTGTTTACTTTCGTTTAAATTATGATTATGTGTTATTTATTTTGCTCATTAGAAAGTTTGACTATTTTTAATAATGGGCTCAATACTTCATCAAATAATATCTTGGTTGGTTTCTCATTTTCACAAAATCATTTGGTGATATTAATTAATTAATTTTATTTTTTTCATTTTGCATCTCATTTCAAAATAAAAATAATAATAAAAAAATAATTATCTATCATATGTTTGATTTTGTAAAAAAACAAAATTAATATTCGTCTCTTCTCCATTAACTTGAAGATTCTAGAATTTTAAGATCATATTTGAAATAAAATGATAAACAATGTTTATTTAGAACTTATAGTTAGTTTAAATTCATTTTTTATTTTATTTTTCTAAATTTTGTTTTATTCACAATTTTTAGGTTATTAATTTAGGTTTCTTTTTGTTTCACAGGTTTCTATTATCACTTATTTGGTATGGATCTGATTATGGCTTGATTTTATTATCTAAATACATTCAATATGATTGATCCAAAAATAATATTGGATTTCTACAAATAAATTTATGAGCAACAACAGATAAAATTTGGAAATGTGTCAAGAACAAAGACACAATTTTGCCGGACCAATTGCAGCCAAACCATTTGGAATTTGAAGAAACGGTTGAAAACCCATCTCCCAAATGGACCCATTTAGTTTTCGCCATGATATTGTCCCAAAAAAATGCACGATGTGAGAGATATTTGTATCTCTTTATGAGTCAAATTTCAGGTGGCGGAAATTATTAGAGATGCCCATACTATTCATTCATTGTATAAATATATGAGAAAGTTCAAAGCCATGGAGATCCAATAAATTGAGAGGAGGATTTTTATTCTTTCTCTTTTGTATATTATTTCTTTTGCAAACATTTTTTTTCTTTTCATATGGAGTAACGGATGGTTGGAATCTTTGGGAGAATGGACAAGTATTTTCAAAGAAGAATATGGAATCTCAGGTTGCTTAATGGATTTTGTCCTGTGAGTAAAATGGTTTTATTTTCATTATAATATCTTCATATTCTTTGAATAATTGATTATGCATTGATTTAAATTAGCTTTAGTCTGTTTTATCAATACATGGTTAATTGTTATCATTTATGCATTAATTTTGTCAATCTTTAAGAATCTATTATCCCAAAAAATCTTCGTCTTGTGTAGACTTTGTAGTGTTTTTTCATTGTCTTCTCGTGTAATTTCTAGATATGAAATGTTATCTGTGTCCAATTAGATTTTGTCATTTCTGCACATAATATTTTATATCATGTTTTTCTTTATGTTGTTCATTATCTTTTGGTTTAGTTTATGTATGTGACTGATCATCTATTCAAGTATTTTGAGTTTACATATGATGCTAGATATATGGTAACACCATTCCTAAGAATTGAAATTTCTTTAATTTTCAGTTATTGGACATTTCAAGGTCACACGATATATAATTATTTGTCTTTTGTCGTTATAAACTCACTCCAGAATATGAAACACTTCCTTGAATTTCTTCAGGAAGTATAATGCTTTCTTTTGTCATAGGTTTACACTTGACACGAGTTAAGAGGAGCTCATACAAATACAAAAAGATGAGTTTATCTTAGTATTGCTGAGTGAGAGGTTAGTAGGTGCATTGCTTTCTTTTATTTAGATTTGTTTATATATGAATGAGGCGATGATTGCATTAATTAGCTTTGACTATTTTTGTGTCATTGTTTCAATGATATTCATTTAGTATTTATTTCTTTAAAATCTTTAAAACATCAAAAGAGTATTGTTCATATCTTGTTCAGAAACTTAATTAAACAATTACTTTCACAAGATTTTATTTTAAACATTGTAAACTTGTTTATAATCATTTGTATATTCACGTTTCCTTTTAATAAACATTAGTAAGTAATATATCATTTGTTATAATCATAGTTTTACATTAGTTTATTTATTTTACTATTTTTAGGACTTTAGTTGGCCAACAGGGCCATTAAACCCGTTGGGTCATTTCATTCCAAACGGATTGGGTTAATTAGACAACCCCGGTCTGGATTTGACCTTCCAGTTGACGGTGTGTCATTTACGCCCGTCAACAAATGGCTCCAGAAGAAGGGACAAGGTAATTTTAATGATTAAATGTTTCACCCCTCAACCTTTCATAATTCCATATTTATAAATCCTTCTTCTCTGTCATCTTGTAATGCACTACAAGTTAGGTTAGATGACAAGCTAACTATTTGGAGTCAATTTCTTCAATTTCTTAATTTTTCATGGCTCCTACCCAAATCACTGTGTTGGAACATGCTTTCAATGTCTCATTACCAGTTATTCCCAACAAGAAAACTGATCTCTTTTCAGAACTCACCTTTGATGGTGAAGAGGACACTTCTACAATAGACCATATTTCTAAATTTTTTTATAAATGTTTAAGACATAATATCATTGATCCTAATGTTACATGCAGATTGTTCGCTCTCACCTTCCGAGGTCGAGTTAAATATTGGTTTGAATCTTTTCTGGCTAATTCAATTCATTCTTTGTTTGAGTTTGTAATTGAGTTTTTTTTTAGATTTTAACAATTATGATTATTATGAATTAAGTGAAGAATTAAGTTGTTTAAGGAAAGAAAATGGTGAATCATTCAATGATTTTTCAATTACGTTCATACATTTTTGTACTAGATTCCCTTTGAAGGAAATGTCGCTTATTAATGATGGGTTTTAATATTTCATTTCTCTCTCAGACAAGAAAGATCAATTAATTGTTAACCAATCTGAATTGATCACTAATACTCAATCTCAAGATGGTTCAAATTTTCATGTTGATCTTGAAGATTTTGAAGCACCACAATTTTTGTCAACTTCTTTCATTCTAGAAAATCATGAGAAACATCATATTTTACAAAATGCAATTGTCACCTCTAATCACTCTTTGCCAACAATGTCTCCTCTTGTCAAAGAAGGAACCTTGACTTTAAAATATGATAGTTGTCACACTATCATAGATTTTATAACAGTTTCTAAAGTAAAAGAGGTCGAATGTGAAGCTGATAATAATGTGGATGATAAAACTTCCCATAATTTAGTTGAACAAGTCCATGATCAATCAGTAGGAGACAAAATAATTAGTTAGACTATTAATCAACCTTTTATCTCTAGTGATTTTCTCTCAAATTTTCCCTTACACAATGAACCAAATTGTCTCTTAGAAACTGTCTCGTACTCTTTAAAAGAGAATACAATAGAGGTTGATCAGTTTATATGAGAGGGAAAAAAACCATATTTTGAAACTCATATACCTATCATTTCAAGAGATGCATTTTGTCTCCTCAATTCTTCTACATATTATTCCTTGTACCCTGATAGTTTTTACCCTAATGGTGTGCAATTGTGTGTTCCATATTACCTTGGAGAGAATTCAACATTATATAATCAGGTACAAATTAATAGAGATGACCGAATAGAATATAAAGAGGAAAATAATTTTTCCCATGAAAATATTAATTTGTATTCTCATCAATTATCCGTGGGTAAATCAAGAAATGATTTGAAAGAGTCTCAAATTGCATCTTTGATTGATTCATCTCAATTTGTGTTTAAAGAAGGATCTAATTTTTTCCATGATCAATTATTTGAGGTTGAAAATTATAGTCGACCAAATATTATTACCAATAATGATTATTCAAACATGTTGGTCGTCCCATTTAGTCCACCTAAAATAATTAATCTTGAAGTATTTAAGCTCAATGGAAAGTTTCAAGAGATTGGTACACTTCTTTTTCGATCAAGAATCACGATTAGTTCTCGCCATCTTGATTCGACCTATTTACAAGATACTTTCCTTGATAGTCTAATACTTTATTCTCATCAGGAATATTCGTCGTATGTGAATTCTTTCAAACAATCCCATGTTAGTAATTGCATGTATTATGATAGGGTTGCAGATTGGTTGGAGTATTCATATCTCAAAAAGTTTCAAGGGAATGGTAATATTATCTTCACTTTATTTAGAGATCGAGGTAACTTTGACACACTCATTTTATATGCTTCAGATGGAGAAAATATGGAACAAAAGGAAAAAATTTGGGAGCATGGGGCACTTTGGTCTAGGCCGATGGTTATGTCAGGTCCTCATAACTCTCACAAGCTTCACAATCTCATTTTTTCATATTTTTGTGATCCATATAATGAAAAAATTGCAGAATGGCTGGAGGATTCATACAAAAATAATGTTCAAGGGAATGGTAAGGTCATGCTTTCTTTGTTTTTAAATGATGATGATAAAGGTAAGTATGATATATTTTTGTCATTTTTCTATATACTACCATTCTTGTTAGTAATATTTGATTTAGTTTCCATTGCAGGATTGGAGTTACTCTGATGACTACATTGGAAGCATGACTTCACTTAGTATTTTTATTTGTTTAGTAGTTAGAGTAGGTTTAGGAGTAGTTTTTTTTTAGTTTTATTTCTAAGTGTTTCTCTTTGTAATAATGCAGTTATGAACACAAGTGGGCACACCAAGAGAACCATAATATGAATGTTGTCAGGGAAGTCCACTTTAAATCTTTTTCTCTCTTCTTTTCGTTGAAAAATTCTTTTCAAAAAACGCAGTATCATCATGAAAATTTTAAATGGAAAGTAAAGATATAAGTAAATTTGAACTATCAATTCAACCCTGACCTAAGGTGCCACGAGTAGGACTGCACTAATATTAATAACTATTTTTCTATTTTCTTTTAGTCTCTTTTATTTTTAATAATAATGCTTGGTCAAAGTAACATCTTATGCATCACTATCTTAAGAAAAGAACTTTATCGCACATGATATTTTATATGATTTAGTTCTTCCTTTATTTTATAGTGAGATGCTAGTAGACCCAATATCTCAAGTTTATCTTTGGCCAAAATCGTTTCCTGAAATTTTTTCTTTTATTGTTTTAATTTTGTGTACTTTTGATTTTGAATCCCATTAATAAAATTTGATTTGGTTTGTTGTGTTTTTTCTTGTTTTATTTGATTGTTTTGAATGAGTTTTCTTCTTGTCTATCTTTTTGAATCAATATATTTTTTATCAAAGAGCGATTGTTGAAGGAAGTATTTATTTTAAGACTTGTGTTTTCCAAGAAATTTGAAATAATTCAAAAAGGTCTTGATATTAATATATAACTCAGACAATTGATTTTTAAGTCAATTGTCACTTTCATTTTTTTCCTGAAATTTTCTTTGCCAAAGTATTACACCAGAGATGTGGTTTAAATCTTTGAGAATTATGATGATCTTTAAACTTTTTATGCCGTCCAGATTCTTAGGGAAACATTTTTAAGTGCTTCCCCATTCTCTAGATGATTTCCTAAAGGAAATCTAAAATCTCTAAACCATGATAAAACTTCCAATTTTGAAAGAAAATAAATAACATGATCAACTATTCGCTTGTATTGCAATTAACCTCCAGTATCACCCCGCTCTCTTTGTCATCAAGAAATCTATAATTGTATTATTATTTAAAAGTGGCATAAGAGGGTTAGAAGAAATTAAGTGTGGGAAGTGTGTGTAAACCAGTCGGGGTACTGAACAAGCTCGCTGGAAGCGAATAAATGCACACATGATACCAAGACAACTTCGTCGGTGTACTGAACATGTTTGCTGGAAGTGAAGCAATATCGAGTCGAGAGGTAGCAGGTATATATTTTTAAATTAACTTTTATGGAAGTATACGTCATATGGATACAACTATTGGATGGGATTAAAGTACTTGAGTGGGTTAAATGACATCCCTGCCGAGGCTATGAATGCCTACTGACAATAGTGGCTTTGTCAACGGTATTGAAGTTATTTTATAAACATCGTGAATATTTGATTAAGACATTATTTTAGGTTATAATCCCCTACAAAGCAAATTATATTGTCTGGTTATAACATTGAGCTTATCTTAATACTATATGGTCTTAGAGTGAAATTATTTCAGGGAGTTTAAATCCTTTTTCAATTCTTATTCTTCTTTTCCTAAGATGAAATCTTACTAGATCATAGATAACTGCTTCACCTAGTAAGTCGCCATTTGTTGGGCCCCAACAACTCCCCCTAAAGTTTTACAAAATTTAAAGGTCTCCCATTAGAATCTTGATAATTATAATGAGCTACAAAATTAACATTTTCAAATAGTTCCATACCTTGGCTTCCTTTGAGACAAACTTAAGACATTCACTATAGTATGAGACATTCATTACAAGACTATATGTCAAAATTTAGAAACGAGCATAGAAATCTCAATTTAAACAAAAACGTTAATTTTAATCAACTGTTTACTTTCGTTTAAATTATGATTATGTGTTCTTTCTTTTGCTCATTAGCAAGTTTGACTATTTTGAATAATGGGTTCAATACTTCATCAAATAATATCTTGGTTGGTTTCTCAATTTCACAAAATCATTTGATGATATTAATTAATTAAATTATTTTTTCATTTTGCATCTCATTTCAAAATAATAATAATAATATAAAAAGGAATTATCTATCATTTGTTTGATTTTATAAAAAACCAAAATTAATATTTTTCTCTTCTCCATTAACTTGAAGCTTCTAGAATTTTAAGATCATTTTTGAAAGGAAATTATAAACAATGTTTGTTTAGAAATTATAGTTAGTTTAAATTCATTTTTTATGTTATTGTTCTAGATTTTGTTTTATTCACAATTTTTAGGTTATTAATTTAGGTTTATTTTTGTTTCACAGGTTTCTATTCTCATCTATTTGGTATGGATCTGATCATATCTTGATTTTATTATCTAAATAAGTTCAAGATGATTGATCCAAAGATAATATTGGATTGTAGCAAATAAATGTATGAGAAACAACAGATAAAATTTGGAAATGTGTCAAGAATAGAGACATGATTTTGTGGGACTGATTGCAGCGAAACCGTGAGGAATTGGAAGAAACAGTTGAAAACCCATCTCCCAAACGGACCCATTTAGCTTTCGCCTAGAACTTCTCCCAAACAAATGCAGGATTTGAATGATATTTGTGTCTGTTTACGATGAAAATTTTAGGTGGCAGAAATTATTAGTGATGCCCAGACTATTCATTCATTGTATAAATATATGAGAAAGTTCAAAGCCATGGAGATCCAAGAAATTGAGAGGAGGATTTTTATCCTTTTTCTTTTGTAGATTGTTTCTTTTGAAAACTTTTTTTTTCTTTTCAAATGGAGTAACAGATGGTTGGAATCTTTGAGAGAATGGACAAGTATTTTCAAAGAAGAATATGGAATCTCAGGTTGCTTAATGGATTTGGTCCTGTGAGTAAAATAGTTTTATTTTCATTATAATATCTTCATATTCTTTGAATAATTGACTATGCATTGATTTAAATTAGTTTTAGTATGTTTTATCAATACAGGGTTAATTGTTATCATTTATATATTGATTTTGTCAATCTTTAAGAGTCTATTATCCCAAAAATCTTCCAGGACCATATGATGAACATATGTTGTTGAAACTATATGAGAAAGAAGTTTACTCTTTGGCTTTTGTCCTATGTAGACTTTGCAGTGTTTTTTCATTTTCTTCTCATGTAATTTCTAGATGTGAAATGTTATCTGTGTCGAATTAGCTTTAGTTAGTTATGCACATAATATTTTATATCATGTTTTTCTTTATGTTGTTCATTATCTTTTGGTTTAGTTTATATATGACTCATCGTTTATTCAAGTATTTTGAGTTTAAATATGATGCTAGATAGATGGTAACACCATTCATGAGAATTGTAATTTCTTTAATTTTCAATTATTGGACATTTCAAGGTCACATGCTATATAATTATTTGTCTTTTTTATGTCATTATAAACTCGCTCCAGAATATGAAACACTTCCTTGAATTTCTTCAAAAAGTATTATGCTTTCTTTTTTCATAGGTTTACACTTAACACAGGTTAAGAGGAGCTCATACAAATACAAAAAGATGAATTTATCTTAGTACTGCTGAGTGAGAGGTTAGTAGGTGCATTGCTTTATTTTATTTAGATTTGTTTATATATGAATGAGACAATGATTGCATTAATTAGCTTTGAATTTTTTTGTGTCATTTTTTCAATTGTATTCATTTAGTATTTATTTCTTTAAAATCTTTAAAACATCAAAAGAGTATTATTCATATCTTGTTTAGAAACTTAATTAAACAATCACTTTCACAAGATTTTATTTTAAACCTTGTAAAATTGTTTATAATCATTTGTATATTCACGTTTCTTTTTAATAAACATTAGTAAGTAATATATCATTTGTTATAATCATAGATTTAGATTAGTTTATTTCTTTTACTGTTTTTAGGACTTTAGTTGGCCAACGGAGCCATTAAACCCGTCGGGTCATTTCATTCCAAACGGATTGGGTTAATTAGACAACCTCGATCCGGATTTGACCTTCCAGTTGACGGTGTGTGTCATTTACGCCAGTCAACGCGTCTTTCACAAATCCAATCACATATGGCTTGTTGGAAGTAGGCCAAAGCGGAAAGTAAGGTGTTTTTTTGAAATAAGGCATGCACAAGGAAAGTGACAGCTGGAAGGTAGAACAACACGCGTGCATGCATGGAATAAATAACAACGTTAGGGTTAGGTTTTTAGTAAAGTATTGTAATGTATGAAGAGCCAAAAATGTATAAATATAGTTACCTAGGTCTCATAAGGAGGGATTTGTTGTAGAGAGTTGATAGAGATATAAAGAGACGAATACAACGAAGCAGATGGTATGTAATATTTTGTTGTATGACCTACTTTTGTAAGTTTTTGAGATAGACAGGAATGAGAAGGGTAGATCATCAAGGTTAGATAACAGTTTGAGGAGCCTGGTGCGATCTATTCCACTTCATAATAGATCTTAACCTGACTGTGAAGAGTTTCAATGCGTGTGGTGTTGTAGTGACAAAACAACTATAATAAAAGGGCTAAGAGCTAGATCTTTGTGGACGTAGCACAGGGGGGGTGAACCACGGTAATATATTTTTTATTTGATTGAACGCATGTGTGTATTTATTTTCTTTCAGTAAACATTGATAAGATAAATGAATGAGTCATTATATTTCCTGCATAAATCATGATAACAACATATTGCGTTAATAAGTTAAAATAGCACTTTCAACATACAATTATCAGATATTCCCTACTCAATCCTAGGTTGAAAAAACATGAGTATTGTAGCCACCCATTAATACTATCTTGGGTGTGATGGCGCAATTCACCCTGTGTGATGCGTTTCCTTATGGTTTACCGGGAGAGTTGATAGTTTTAGAGGCTTTGTTGGAAACCTAAGCAGACATGAACCATGGGTCACCCAATATAAACTCAGACAGGATATATGAGTAAGGATAACCAAAAAATGGTTTCATTTCCATTGGTAGGAGCAATAGAGGATTGAGTAGATGATATATGTTGAAGATATGTTAAAAGATACGCAAAATTTGTGGTAGGCGGAGCAAGAGAATATTAAAGAAAAGAAGAAATAAATGAGCCACTAGAAGGGAATGTTGAGGTGATGGAATCCCATAAAAGTAGACATCAAAAGCTGGCTAAAAATGAAAGAGTTGGAGTTTGCACAGAAAAATAACAGAAACCCTAGAGTAACACCCCACAAATATCTTGAGAAATACGTGTTTACTGATTTACACAAAGTTTTTTCCCGTGATTTTCCACACTTATTGCAGGAGTGGATACTAAGGTTGAAGGATATCCATGCAATGAACCAGATCCGAAAATTAGAGTGGACCCCAGTACAGATTGAGCAGTTATAGTAGGTGAACAACAAATTCAACCACACAGTAATTTTTGTCTCGATAGTATTGTGGCAGGCTTTATAATAGAGTTTGCGGTACACACAACGAAGTTATATATCGCAGTGGAGCAATAGTTTCTACACGGACCTCGAGGAGGGTACATTAGATCTATGTATACTTATATAAAGATACTTCTATACAACAAATGTGTAATTAAAATGGAGTCAGAGAAATAAACTTCCTTTCATACATGGGGGAAGGAGGGAAGCACTCACAGAAAGAGGAGAAATGGAAGGAGGAAAGAATAAGGGAAATAAGGAGAAACCCTTGGACCCAATCATGATGGATGATGACAAGATCAAGTGGATCATGGAGATAGATGGAAATATGTGTAGCAGAGTACCCTACCAATACAAGGTGAATACCAAGAAGAGAGTTGTATCCATGAGGGAAGGCTTGGCGAGCGACGAGGAAGAGGTAGAGGATCTCCGAGTTGTGGATAAGATTGAGGAAATCCTTCCCGCAACATATGAAAGGAAGACGAGAGGTCCAAGAATGGGAAGAGAAGGAAGAAATCCTATCCATATTAATGTCAGCGTGGAACCCATAAACCCATGTGCGACTAATACAGCAAAGAAAACACCACCGTTTAGAAAACAAAATTTTGGGAGAAGAAAGATAGGAGGAAGTACATCTACAAAAGGAACAACAACTGGAGGAGCCAATATAGGAAACACTAGTCAAGTATCTACACCGTGTAGAGCTGGTAGTTCAACGTTCATAATTGAAGGACACGATCCCACCATCAGGTTACCAAAATCTAGAGGAGAAGCATCGCAGGACCCAAAAAAACATTTGTTCATCTCTGAGAAGATTTGGGAAGAAAAATAGATCACAAACAAAGATACTAAATTGGGATAGGTAGCGATTACACTAAGGGATCATGCACTGGATTAGTATATGAGTTTAGCTACAAAAAATCCACCAAGGACAACCAGAACAATTGCAGACATCAAGAAATTATTGATAAAAAAGTTCCACATGCCAAGTTCAGAATACGAGTACATGAACAAGATGATTGAAATTAGACAAAAACTAGGAGAATGCGTACAAGAGATTGACCAGATATTCAAGAGACTGAAGGGAAATTTTAAATATCTCATGATCGATATGCAACATAGGAACTTGTTCATCAATTCACTACTCCCACACTTAAAATATCCATTGCGACAACAAAAAATTCAGACGCAGGTAGAGGCTCTGAAGGCAACCCTACAACTGGAAGAAAACAAGTATCAGTAGACAGATCTAGCCATTGAAGATCTGAAGGAGGATTTTAAGAACTTAACATTCCAATTGAACCAAAACAAAAGTAAGGAAAAACAAGAAGTTGTTTGGTGTACTACATGCAGGATGGAAGGACACCACAACAATGAATGTCCAACATTCATGTAGTACATGGAAGAAGGAATGCCAAACCCATTACCAATAGGAGGACTATGGTACAAAATATGCAAGAAACTGGGCCACAATCCAGATCACTGCTCAATGATGCAAAAATACCAGATAGTCCCAAAGAGTTGATATTGCAACTTTTACAAGTTAGTGGGCCATGATGACAAATATTGTAGAACTATGGAGTTGATGTGAGAGAGGACATCATATGCATATAGAGTACAAGAAGAAATTATGACTGGGCAAGCCACACCTCAATTTAACGAAGTCCAAGCCCCATACAACACTATTCAACAACAGTATAATGTTACACAACAACCATATAAAACAACACAACCTCATTACAATAATGTGCAGTATAATCAGGAAGCTCAGTATAATGCGTCAAGAGGAGATCGAGCGGGCTACAGAAGTGGGGTACGAGTGAGAGGAGGTTTTGGACGAGGTATAGGACTAGTGGTATGCCACAATTGCCAACAACTAGGACTTTATGCAAGGGAATGTCCACTTCCACCAGCAATGTGTATGTATTGTCGTGCATCGTACCATGATACAAAATAATGTCTGACACTATTAGTAAAGATCCAAGAAAAGAGGAACCAAAACAACCGGAATGTTCAGTGGATCTCAGTCAAAGCGAGGGATGAAGGACTAAAAACCAACATAGTTACTCAGGGAGGGGCTAAAACAGGAAACAATGCAACCTGATAAGAGCCAGTACAACTCTAATGGGTGAAGAAAAACATCAAACCAAGGAAGCAGTTCAACACGCAAAAGGAGAAGGAGATATTTAAGCAAGCTCGAAAAGGATTTCAGAAGGAGGACATTGTGTCGAATTTGAATGCGCAACAAAGAAAGGAAGCACCAAAGTATGAGATGCCTCTGTTATTGGATCATATTAACGAAATGCAATCCATGGGACAAGTAAGTACAATCAAAGGATTTTTTCAGTCATGTGTAAAAGTATTAAATGATCCATCATATGTCAAAATATTGAAAAACATATTAGAAAGATGTACCATAGAGATGAAAGGAAAATTGGAACAAAAAACATTCAATCACCTACATACAAGGAGAAGAACGAGTAGGGAGTTCAGACTGAACACAAACGTCGGTGATTTCAACATGGGAGACATCATACTATACTTAGGATCTAAATTTAATGTATTACCAAAGAAGACATGGAAATGCATGGGAGAGCCCACATTAGGATATTCACGTGTTCAACTAAAACTAGCAAACCAACACTGAGTCCTGCCAATTGGTAGACTAAAAGGAGTGACAATAGACCTGGATGGAGTGTACACTAAAGCATATTTTGAAGTTATTGAAATAGTGGATGGAAAAACACCATATCCATCGTTGCTCAGTTTGGATTGGGCATTTGACAACCAGGCCATAATCAATTTAAAGATGCGAAAAATGACATTTGAGTCAGGTGAATACATTGTCATCATGCCATTAGACCCGTCAGGAGGGGAAATATTTGTAGAAACCACTTGCTTAGACTTAGAAGAGATCATCCAGTTGTATATAACAACTGTGTGTGATGAGGATTACGTAAAACCAACTGCAGGTGGAATACTGAGTTGGCGAAGCATTACTTCATGTGCGACAGACTCAGATACTAGTTTATAGAATTAGAAACAAAGGATACATGAATTTTCCATGAGAATATGTGCGCAAATAGACAGTGCAGTAAGATGAGTCAGCATGGAGATAAGGGAACCACCCAATTTCCATGGAAAAAATGACCTAGAAACATTCTTGGCACAGTACGAAGATGAAGTTTTAGAGAATGAGAGACTCTTAGCACTCGATATATCACTCAAGGACACACATGCAAGATGGTGGGGAAAAGACAAAGAGACAATCATATATTGGTAACAATGTAAGCGGTTACTACGCATAAGGTTCGACATAGAACAAAAACACAACAAACAGCAGAGTTACGATGGATAGGGAGCACCAGCGGAACACTTGGAGAAGTGCAGAATGATATGAAAACTGACACCCCCAGAGAAATCACCCCATCATTTTATACACACTCTAGAGGGCATACCAGCAAATTGGTATACATACCACGAATTTCACAAAGGAACTGCCACCTGGATGGTATTGCAACAACATTTTGTAGTTACTTTTTCATTCGATCATGAAAACCCCAACATAGAGAAACCTCTTAAACATATAAGAGGGATGGTATTCATCAAGGAACCATAAGCCAAACTCATAATAAAGGAACAACAACAGAACAAATAGACAGTCAATGAATTGTTTTCATGTTACCATGTGCATGAGGACACACCAGAGGAAGACGATCCGCGCGATATTCAGATCAAGGAAGTGGAAGGAGAAAGAGAAGTGGAGGGTCCACCTATAGAATCAGAAGTCATTCTTGCACCGATCAAGGTGAAGAAATTCAAAATTGGGAGAGTCGTGAATCCCAAAATGGCCAACACTTGCGATTATTGGGATGAGAAAATAGTAGAAGGCATAACAGAGTTACTATGTGAGTACAACGACCTGTTTCCCACAAAATTTACAAAGGTGAAGGGTATAGCAGGAGAGCTAGGAGAAATCAAAATACCACTCAGAGATGAAGCGAGACCGCTCATACATCGACCATACAGATTGAACCCGATATATAAGCATAAATTCAAAGCTGAGATAGAAAGGATACTCAAAGATGAAATCATAGAACTTGTGGAAGAATCGAAATGGATAAACCCAATGGTAGTTCAGGAGAAAAAAAAAAGGAGGGATAAGGATATGTGTCGACTTGAGGAAGTTGAATGATAAATGCCTACATGACCCATTCCCTACACCTTTCACGGATGAAGTTTTGGAGAACATAGGAGGACACAAAGCTTACTCATTCACTTATGGATTCTCAGGCTACCACCAGATCAAGATAGCATAGGAAGATAGATACAAGACCACATTTGCTATAGAATGGGTATCCTACCATTACATAGTCATGTCGTTTAGATTGAAGAATGCACCGGAAATATTTTCTAGAGTAGTCATCGTTGCGTTTAAGTAATTCATCCACTAGTTTCTAGAGTTATACTTGGACGATTGGACAATCTATAGTCTATTGAAATACCATGTAGAGGTATTATGTCTGATGTTAGAAATATGTAGATAGTGCAAGATATCATTAAACATAAAAAAATGTATATTCGGAACATCGTTTGGGATACTATTAGGCCATATAGTATGAAAACAAGGTTTAGTATTGATCCTGCAAATATCACAGTAATTGTTAACTTTCCACCACCAAAAATAGTCCGTCAGCTAAGAGCGACATTGGGACACACAGGATACTATAGAAATTTTATCAAAGGATACACACAGATTATCGTGCCAATGGAAAAACTGTTAAGAAAATATACAAAGTTTCAGTGGAACGATGACTGTCAACACGGTCTGGATACTTTGAAAGAAAATATGGTCACCGTGCCAATACTAGTGTTTCAAGACTGGGAAAAGACATTCCACATACATGTAGATGTATCAGCCATAACACTTGGATCTATCTTGGCGCAACCAAGAGCGGGAGATATGGATCACCTTATAGAATTTGCAAGCATAAATTTATCAGAATCAGAGCAGAACTATAACACTACAGAGAGGGAAGGCCTAGCTATGGTCTATGCACTTCAGAAGTTCAAACATTACTTATTGGGAAAAAACTTTAAGATGTTCACAGATCACTCAGCCCTTAAATACCTAGTCAACAAGCCAGTGTTGGGGGGGAGAATCTACCTATGGTTACTACTGTTTCAAGAATTTGACTTTGAAGTAATAGTCAAGCCAGGAAAATTGAATGCAAGACCTGACCACCTATCAAGGGTCACAAACAAAGAAGAACCTATGAATTTAGAAGACAACTTCCTGGACGCATAGTTATTTTCAGTCCATATTGATGATGAATTCTTTGCATATATTATTCAGTACTTGAGAACAGGTATTGCGCCACAGGAATATAAAACTGCACAGAAGAAAAACCTAGTAATCTAGGCTGCAAACTATCAACTGATCACAAGAAACTTATACAAAATGGTTGCAAACAGCATCTTACGAAGATATGTGTTAGAACACGAAAGAACAAGATTTTTAACATAATCCCATGAGGGAATGGTAGGAGGACATTATGCATCCAAAGCTACCATGCAAAATGTCTTGTGCATGGTACTATGGTGGCTGACCATTCACAGAGACTAGAAGGAGTAATGCTAGAGATGTGATGTCTGTCAAAGGGTTGGTAAACCCAAAAAAGGGACAAGATGCCATTATGACTAGAGGTAACGTTACAGGCATTCGATAAATGGGAAATAGACTTTATGGGACCAATCAACCCACCCAAAAAAGAACAGGAGCAAGGTACATTATCACCATGATAGAATATTTGACAACATGGGCGGTAGCAACACTGGTGAAGGATTGTAGCGCAGAAACAACAACACACTTTGTTTTTGAACAAGTTATCACTCGATTTGGGTGCCCAAGATTGTTTATGAGAAACAAAGGAACACACTTCATTAACCGTACTATCAACTCTATGACAAAAGAATTCGAAGTCCATCATCAGAAGAGAACACCATATCACCCATAGGGAAATGGCACAGTAGAAGCATTTAACAAAATCCTTGAGAATGCAATGACAATGATTTGTAATGTCAACAGGGACGATTGGGACCTCAAAATACCAACAATATTGTGTTCCTACAGGACCATGTCCAAAAAGTTGAGAGGGAACATGCCATTTAAACTGGTATATGGCTAAGAAGTAGTGGTACCATTTGAATTTCTTGTACCTGGTTTGCATGTAGCAGCAATTACAAACATGATGGAACAAGGCACAGTACAAGAGAGACTAAATAAGTTGATGGCCATGGAGGAATATCAGATCCTATCAGGATTCCACCAACAAGCTTAGAAAGTAAGGGACAAATCTTGGCATGACAGACACATCAAGAAAAAAACTTTCAAGGAAGGATATTTAGTGTTGATGTATGACAACAAATCCTTTCAGCACCCAGGAAATCTCAGAATGCACTGGTTAGGACCATAAAAAGTAAAAACTATAAAAAATGGAGGAGTTGTACAAATGAAGAACTTAGAAGGCGCATAACTCATAGGGATGATCAACGGGAGCCAACTAAAGTCATACAAGGATAGTCGACCACCCACAACTTGAAAGTCACCGCGCAGTAAAAAATAAAAATAAATAAAATAAACAGGATATTAAATAGTACCATTAGAGGCATAGTGCACCGAAAGAAGAAGGAGCATGCACACTTAGGAATACAAAATCAAAGAGGACAAGGCCAACATCCATGTCATGATGGAAACAAGTGGGAAAAGAAAAGATGGGAAAAGAAGTACGAAATGACGAATTTATGTTAAATTGAATGTCGGAAAGGACCAACGAGACGCTGCATTAATCATGCCAATTGGAGACGATGGAGGAGTGTAATTGAAATTACTAAGGAACCGGAGGTTCATTGAATCCATATTAAAAGTAGCTTCTTCGACAAGCTTCATGTAATGCCCATACAAAACACAGACACGGGAGAAAATAGTTTACTGTGAAACTGGAAAAGACAGAGAGTGAGAAAGCATACGAAGCATAGAGTGTAACTCACAGAGGTTACATAGACCATTGAAATCAAAAAACACTCGATAGTCACCACCATGGCACCACCCAATAATGAAGAAACAATTCAGACTACCATACACTCCAGATTTAGAACCAGGGAATAGGTACAATCGAAGGAAGGTGAAAACAAACCACCAGAGATCATCAATATAGATGAAATTCCCTCACCAAATACAACATTGATAAATCCCACAAGCTTGGTGGAAGAAATCCAACATCCATCACCTGAGGGCATAAATTTCGATATGCCGGCAGAGGCACAGGAGAAGCAGAACTAGGGCACAATAATCCTGAAGGAGGCACGACTAGAGAACCATGAAGGTGATCCAAGAATCAATGGGACAACTACAAATCTGGTAGCAACAGTCGAGCCAGACGAATCCTGAAAAACTGTGTCAGACCACCCACCAAAAGGAACAATGGAAGATGTCATGGGCTATCCAGAATAGTTTTCTGAACTACGACCGATGGAGGCTATAACCTTGAGCCACCCACTACCGAAGAAAGATAAGCAATAGGCACCTAGGTCACCACACAAGAAACCTGTTGTATCCCTTGTTTTTTCGTGTATACCAGATGGGGTACATGTGAAATCAGAATTTATAGGTCATGTCGAGAGGCTAAAATACTCGGACCACGATGTAACAAAAACATATAAGTTCTCGGAGTTAGAAAATAAACTATATTTACAGACTGTGGTTGTGAATGCAGTTGGGGAACCGATTGATCAACCACTCCAGTGGGAAATAGGATTGTATAAAACGAGGATTTTAGGTCTACTAGATCTACCACACTTTGGAAGAGGACAATACGCAAACAATTGCATCAAACAACTGATGGAAGTCACACATGGCAGGGATATATGGTTGGACAAGCTTGTCTCAATAGACGTGGAGTTCATTGCACACATTATAGGCCTACCATCCTAGGGAATGGATCCTGCGCAATTTATCGACGATAAAACAAAGGAGAAAGCACTCGCAGAAGAAATGAAAAATAAATATGGCACTAATAGGGGGATGCAAGGGATCATCATCAAAAGGATCAATGATGTCGTGACACTAATGGCTTCAAAAACCTTGGCCTACAAGCTTCTTAGAAAATGTCGCAAGGAGGAAGTCTCAACTGGGGTCATCGCAGTTGCAGCACAATGTGCCAAGGGCACCACAATTACTTGGAGACCTTATCTGTTGAATTGTTTCTTAGATCACTGTAAGGATGTGAAATATCTAGGAACCAAAATTCATTCCTCATACCTACTCATGTTGATAGCTATCATGGTATGGAAGTAACCAAATTACACATTCTTTGCCACCAGACCCAAGTCAAATTGTGGAGCGAGGTATTTATCACTTAGCATCACATCAGATTCCAAGCACATGAAAATGAATGCAACGGTGTTCAAAGGATGCCTTTGCGACCTATAGGAGTCCATTTCCACCCTTTGGAGAATAACACCATAGGTTGTCGCACAGTATCAGGACATATCCAACTTCAAGGCCACTTGACATGAGATGTGGATATAGGTGTGGAAGGACCCCAATAAGAAGTGGCTACAATTTCACCATTGCATCACGAAGGGAGACATCGACATTGTTATCTGGGATTGGGAGGATGAATGGAAGATTCCAATCCTCACCCAAGACATACTGACAAAGATAATAGAAGAGGAAACAAGGCAAGAAGAAACACAACCTCAAGAAGTCCTAGTGCCCAAGAAATGAAGGATGGGCTACGCCAAAGAAAAGAAAACAAATGAAAGGACAACAAAGACAAGGACCCATAAGGAGAAGAAGAATAATATGCAATTGTCCCAAGAACAACAGAAACAGGCCAAGGAAGCGCAAGGGACTAGACCAAGTCCCAATCCCCAAGAACCAGGCCTGAATAAGAGACGAGCTACTCATATTGGGGGTGCACGCAAGAAAATTAAGGCACAGAGAACACTTTTAGAGTATACGATCATGGAGGATGATGCCGAAATGATCTCCCAAATGGTTCAAGATCGTACAGCTGAAGATTTTGAAAATGTTGTGTGCCATAGGGATAGAATTCAAGAGGAGCTGAAGACATACGACAGTTCCTCAAGCATATCGGGGAAGTGCAGGCAGCGAGAATCAACATAGGAGCAAGTTCGTCAACATTACAGATAGGAGAAGAACCTAAAGCAAGGGAATGAGATACAGTTCTCACAATACCGCAACTAAGTGCAACATTCCACATTACACCTAGCATGTTGTGCATGGACGATATTGTGGGGTATACAACCCTAAAGGACTTAACTCAACTCCAACTGGTATTATCGTGGATACCATCCAAAGATCTACACAAATTATAGGTTAGCATTACCCAAGAGGTACAGCCTCATGCACGTACATACTTAGTCGAATTACAGTAGGAAATGGAGAAGCGAGACACGCTGGAATTAATATGTGAGTAGGCTAAGATCAAGACCCAATAGGAGATGGATTTCATGAATGGATTGAAATGAAAATTAGAAGTAACTTATGTGAAGATTCCAAAGACCACGCAGGGGGACAAACTCACAACAGCAGAGAAAATTGATCAGATTGCCCATGAAATCGACCAATATCAGAAGGAGATTGAGAATATCCATGAGTAGCTCACACCCACCACTCCACTAGCAATAAGAGAGAAAAGGAAGCAAGAGGCAACATAGCAACTAGAGGAGATAGAGAAACAGGTCAGCACAACAACTGACTTGTTTGATAAATCAACACAACTTTGGACGAATCTAGAAGAGGATCAGAAATTCCAACAGTGAGACAAGGAAGAAGAAAGGATAAGTAAAGCTATCTAAGACCTCAATAAGAGGTCGAAGACAATGTCCATCATGGAGCGCATCAAAGGGGTGCAAGATATGAAAAAATTGCAGGTAGAACTCACCACTATGCAAACACAGAAAAAGGAGCCTCAAGCTCAAATGGAATTTCTTCAAGAGCGTGTAGAAGAAGTCATTTCATAGGAAGAGGAAGAAAAGACACATATAGCATAGACCTAGGCAGAGTGAGCATGGTTAATCAGTGACTAGATTGTAGTCCAAATAGTAGACACACTCAAGGAGAAGACCGTGCAGGCACAAACACAAGTAGTGGAGCTCAAGGAGAAGTTCCAGGCGATCACCAAGGAGATCGACAAAGAGAAAAAAGGTTAGGTGGCTCGGGACAAGCCACATGTCAGTGTTTGGGGCCTGTTGGAAGTAGGCCAAAGAGGAAAGCAAGGCGATTTTGAGAAAGAAGGCATGCACGAGGAAAGCGATAGCTAGAAGGTAGAACAACATGAATGCATGCATGGAAGACCTAACGACATTAGGGTTAGGGTTTTGGTAAAGTATTGTAATGTATGAAGAGACAAAAACGTATAAATATAGTTACCTAGGTCTCATAAGAAGGGATTTGTTGTAGTGAGTTGATAGAGATATAGAGAGACGAATACAACGAAGCAAATCCTATGTAATATTTTTTTGTATGACCTACTTTTTTAAGATGTTGAGCTAGAGAGGACCGAGGAAGGTAGATATTGAGGGTTAGATTGTAGGTTGAGGAGCCTGGTGTGATCTAGTTCACCTCATAATAGATATTAACCCGACTGCGAAGAGTTGTAAATCATGTGACGTTGTAGTGACAGGATGACTATAATAAAAGAGATAAGAGCTAGATCTTTGTGGAAGTAGCCCAACGGGGGTGAACCATGGTAATATATATGTTATTTGATTGAATTCATGTTTTTCTTTATTGTATTTTAGCAAATATTAATAAGCTAAATGAATGAGTCATTATATTTCCTACATAAATTGTGATAACAACGTATTGCATTAATAAATTAGAATAGTGCTTTCAGCATACAGTTCTCAAATATTCCCTACTCAATCCTAGGCTGCAAACACATGAGTATTTTAGCCACCCATTAAGCCTATCTCGGGTGAGACGACACAGTGCACCCCGTGCGTTGCGTTGCCTTACGGTTTACCAGGAGGGCCGATAGTTTTAGAGGCTTTGTTGGAAACTTGAGAAGACGTGAACCGTGGGTCACCCAATACAAACTCAGACAGGATATATGAGTAAGGATAACCAACATGGCTCTATATAATGCATCTAGAACTTCCCTAGGTGCTGCAGAAACTTTTTTTCATGGAGTAATACTAAGTCTCTCTTCTAAAAATTCTTCTACTTGATATGTCTATCATGCCAATATTTCTCAGGTGATTTATGTACTTTCTGATGGAAACCTACAAAAAAATGATATTCTTCTAATTCCATAAGTTCTGATAGTCTCTTTGCCAATGCACCTGAATCTGTAAGCTCTTAATACAACAATACGCAGACTCAATAATATGAATTCCATAGGCATAACATCTTCTTGTCCATACGTCAACCTGAATGGAGTCTGGCCTATTGTTGGACAATCAATGTGGAAATAATATTCATGAAAATCCTAAGTATGGAATATGTGCATAAAAGAATTAGAAGAAAGAATAAAATGCAAGAGAAGAGTGCACAGTTGAGGCACATCTAGGCTCGAGATCGCATAGTTGAGGTGCATTCAGGAGTATAGTGCACAGTAAGAAGAATACATAAGAATAATAACTAAGAGAGGAAATAAGGAGAAAAGGAAGGATGACAACCCGATGTTCTATATATAGAAGGACACATAAAATCAGGATGAACATCAATCAGAGCGCAAAAGTATCATGCAGAAGGAAAAGCAGGAAAATCAAGCTCGATTAGAGAGTCAACTTGAGTTATCATAAGTTGTAATAGGGTTTTGGGGTAAGAAGAGTAGGGTTTTAAGCCATATAATTAATGTATAAATATGTAATGGGTTGGTATAATAGGGGTTCATCTCTTTTAGTTCCAATGAGTCAATAGTTATGTAGAGCTATGTTCAAGAGAAGAGTCTATGTCTAAGTGTTAAGGAGATGTTGAAGGGGGTAGTTATGTAGAGCTATGTTCAAGAGAAGAGTCTATGTCTAAGTGTTAAGGAGACGTTGAAGGGGAGAGAGAGAGAGAGAGAGAGGGGGCTTGCACCCCAGAGCGGCTAGGATAGATAAAGGAAAATATAACATGATGTATCTTTGTAAGTGCAATGTGAAAGCCTAAGACAATTACAAAAATCATAATAAAGAAGCTATTCATTGTGGATGTAGCCCAAAGCTGGGTGAACCACATTAAATAATGTGTTTATTTATATTTTATGTGATTGATCATGGATACTTTCTTGATGCATGTTTGATCTGAAATCGGATTCAGAAGCCTGACAGGGCATGAAAAATGCTCAAAAATGAAAGTGCTCGGAATCCGACGAAACCAACACCATTGCGTCCGGCTCGTCTTCCTGATTCCGGTGGTATACTTTTTTTGTCAAACGAAGTCTGTATGGAGAAGATATCGCATTCTGTCCACCAAGCCAAACAAGCAAAATTTTGGATGCTGACTGTACCTATCCGTACAGTCCGTACAGGACACGTGTCAGTCCATACAGAACACGTGGAAGGTTCGTACGATCACACGTGGCAGGTCCATATAGGACATGTGGCAGCCTCAGGCAGTGACACGTGTCAGGCAAATTTGGCATTTTCGACGCGCAGTTGGACCAATCCCGAAGTGATATGTGTCACCACTGAAAGGGTGACATGTGGCAGGGTGACGTCAGCAGCTGACGTGACAGGTTGACGCAGCAAGTGACTGGGCGTACGGCAAGTTACGTGGCAAGGTACGGAAGCTGACGTGGCAAGGATGACGTGGCGTACGGAAATGACGTGGCTCGGATTACGTGGACCAATAGGTAGTTGACACGTGGCATTCATCGAGTGGATGTAAAGGTGCCACGTGGCCCAATCACGGGCTGCCACGTGGCACCCCAGGTTTATCCAATGAGGGCTATGTCAAAAATATTTGGGGCCCAGGGGATTCGAACCCCGGACCTCCCCTCCGCACTATGCCTTAACACCGTCCGCCCGACCGTTACACCATTGTATGTTGCTTGTTATACGTATGAAGTTAAATTTTTTTAAGTTTAAATTTGGTGTATAATGGCGGGGGGTGGGGTCGGGGCTTAGCCCCGACCTCGATTATATACGTTATAACATTGCGCGCGATTATTGTTTATGCGTGGGAGCCACATGTTGGGTTTTAAAACAATAAACCTATGGTTGTGTTATGTTATATGGCATATATGAAATATGTATGCGCGCGGAGTGTTATGTAAAACCATAGTTTTTATATATATTAACTCCTATAACATGTTTTGGGGCGCGGTTATAACGGTTCTAACCCTTAGCGCAGTGTTTTATGCCATACAACATATGACTAAGAGCTAAAGTGCGCGGAAGAGGTAAGGCCAGCGCTAGCCCAAAGGGCTAGCGCTTGGCCATATTAACATCTATGTGACCATAAAGGGAGTGAGCGCCCAACAAGAAGGGGGCTTAAGCCAAATATAACCATATTATATGGTTAGAGTGGGTTTTTAACCACTTTATAGTTTTTAAATGTCATTTAACTCATTTTTAATGTAATTGGGAGTTATTGGGCTTTTTTAGAGCCTAATTTTTGGGAGGAAGTTGGGGATGAGCAACCAACTTTCCCAACTATTTAACCAAGGCCATTTTGAGGCCAAGGGGACAGCTTTTGGGGCATTCAAGGTAGAACAATGTTGAAGAGAAGCCAAGTCAAAGCCAGTTTGAGGCAGGGAAGTTGTTGAGGAGGAGATGCTGTCGGACGATTTCTAAGAGCTCGGGACATCCGTTGTAGGTGTCGTTTTTTGTGCAAGATTCTAGAGATCTGGGCGAACATGACCAGATTAGTCTAGAAGCCATTCGGAATTGTAAATATGTACTATTAAGCTTTCAAACAGAAATAAAGAAGCCTCCCTCACAGAGAAAAGGCCCGGAGACGTAGGCAAAGTTGTGCCGAACTCCGTTATCAACCTGTGCATTATGGTTTGTTGTTTCTCATTGTTTTTCAGATCTGAAAATATGTTAATGGCTGTATAATTCCTTTTCTTTTCTCGTTCTTTCATTAAGTTTCCCAATGTTCAATTAATGCATGCAAATAAAAACTCAACCATAAGTCATTTCGAAAAATCCTGACGGATCAATGTTAGACTAGATTTATATTCTATGTGATGATTGCACAATAAGTTATGGATGTTATAGTACTTGGTTTATGAGAAATATAAAGTATAATGGGAATACATAATCTACTGCACTAAGTAACCTAAATACATAATAAGTCACACACAACATATAGGTGAGAATAAATAAGATGATTACCTCCCATCGCTCACTACTGCAGAAAATAACTTCCTACGGCCCCAATAGATTCCTTGGGTGATACTTCACTTGCATGCAGGTGATGTCGAAAGAGATGGTGTCTGAAGGTTTGTGTTGGTAAAGATAAATTGAACCTGTGGTGTTGCAACCATGCACACGCCAAAAAAAGGTTTCGTTGTCGAGACCTGGAATCTGTGATTGAGGGAATTGTTTGGAGGATGACTAAGAAATATATCTCATAATGGATAAAAGGGAAGGAATGATATTTTTCTCAGAGACATAATAGAAACCCTCGGATGAGTAATGAACAATGGATGAAAAGGTATGTGTACATAGAGCTGCACAAAAAAAAAATTGGAAATATTTTTTATTATTCTGAATGAATGGTTAGAAAGATTAGTAGAGAATACTGGAAGGTACCAAAACACACAACCGAGGGACTGGACTCATGAGTTGGTAATATAACTAAATTTTGTAAGTAATACAACTTCTCGCGTAGTGGAATTCTAGTTGGATATCATATTAGAAGGATATATTACATAATTTGCAGTAGATTGTACTCAATCATACAATGTTGCAGAAGTGGAATTCTTCAAAGGTCCACATGGAAGGTTCATAAAATCATTGGGTACATGGATAAATATGATATTTTGTAACAAGTATGTGATGACAATGGAGTATGATTTCTAAGGGGATTCGTGCACATGGGGGAACTAAGGGATGACAAGAAGATAGTATGAGGATAAGAGACAATGAGAGAAGAAATGAAGAAGGGAGGGACTGAGGATGCAGAGAACCAAAGAAATTGTATCAGAGGAAGAAGAAGTGTTTGGAGTACTTCACATTGGAAGGAGGTACAAGAGGTGAAATATTGGGGCTGAGAAAGGAGATTCTTTCAGTGAGTCAGAGTGGAGAGGACCTTGCATAATAGTCCAAATCATGGAGATACCACACATAAAAGGAGATACTCATACTAGATCTTGTGTCGAATCCAAAACCCCATGTGTGTCACCACAATCTGAGATAACAATTGAATACTTATCAAAAGAACTTATAATTATCAAGGGAGGACATAGTAGTAGAATTCAGTGTAGCATAAGCAATGTGTAGAGTTAGATTCAACTGACATCACCAAGAGGAGGGAATACAGAAATAAATATGATAGGGGTAGAAAACACCCCTGGTCTTCCTGAGTTCTAGGGATTGGGTCAAAGGATCCATAGAAACATCTATTTGTTTGTGAGATGATTTTGGTCGCAAAGAATGTCCAGGATGAGATCATAAATATTACGCAGTTTGAAAAAACATTTAAGGGCCACGTGTTATTCTGGTACATGAAGATATAGAGTACCATGCCTATAGGAAAATCCATGACTTTAATGGAGACAATACAAGAATTCTTGAAAGAGTTCAAGAAACTAAATTATGAGTCATGGTACATTACAAAGCTGAAGGAAATTAAACATGTGCAAATTGATTCATTATGGGATTTTGATCAAAGATTCAAGGTCCTGATGGGTAGATTGACTTTACATATCCTTGATCAAAAACACCAAGATTGGTTTATCATATTACTTCTACCACATATTCACAGGTCGTTGATTAAACAAAAGGCAGAATCGTATCCTTAAGATTTGGAGTTTGTGATTAAGTTGGAAGCATCCCCTATAGGAGAGAATCGAGGGATTGCACAAGTTCAGATGCAATTAGTTTCTTTGATGATTCTATTCGAAGAAATCACAAAAGGGAAGGATAAATAAGAACAAGTTTGATGTACCAAGTGTATGACTGAAGGCCACCACAAGGACGAGTTCCAAGCATTCACGCAGTATTTGGCGACTAGAGCACTAAATACATTACCAGGAGGGGGGTATTGTGAGATACGTAAGAAATAGGGACATCATCCAACTTAGTTTCCATTAATGTATAATTATTAGAGTACACCAAGGAACGTTTTTTGCAATTTTTGCAAGTCAATCAAACATGAAGAAAAGGATTGTCATGCATTCAATTTTTTGAGGGAGCACATGAAAAATATGTACAATATTCAGGAGGAGAATGTTACGACAGAAAGAGGTGGTCCACTTTATCATAATATGAGAGTATTTAATCCAGGAAATAGATGAAATTTTGACAGAGGTCGAGGTAGATGAAATTTCGACAGAGGAGGAAGAGGACCGATAATATGTTACAATTGTAATCAACCGAGAAACTTATCCCACAATTTCACGAACCCATGTACACCGTGCACATACTGTAGAGAACTGGACCATGTGACAAAATATTGTCCTCAAATAGTTGAAAAATGGTCGTCATGAAGGAATCAAAACCAAAATACAAATCATAATGTACAGAAGATATCAGTCGAAATATGCAATGAAGGACATAGAATAGTAGTTGTTATGCACGGAGGAGATAGAACATGAGATGATGTGATTAATGGAGGGAAGAAGAATAATAAATGGGTAAGGAAGTCAGCAAGGCTTATGCCAACATTTGATCCTCAACAGGAAAAGGAGACAGATTAGAGGGCAAGAAAAGAGGTACTTGGAAATTATTGGGGAGAATCAACATCATCTATGTTGTATGTCAATGATTGCATTGTGCCATAAAATCCAACTGGGAAGGTAAGTACGCTAAGAGAATTCCTAAGAATTTACGTAGAGATAATGAAATATGAATTTTTGTTAAATACACTATATGAAATGATTTATCATTGCACACAATGAAGGGAAATTCCCATCACACAGAGGGTGGTGAATTAGGTACTATGTAGAAAGAGGACCAACGAAGAATTCAGATTAAGTGCGCAGATTGGAGAATATGATGTGAAAAACATTATCTTGGACTTGGGATCTTATGTGAATGTGTTACCTAATAATACCTAGGATATGATGGGAAAACCAAAGTTGGTCAGGTCTCCTGTTCATTTAAGTCTCACAAATCATCACAAGATAGTACCAATTGGTCAATTAACAGGAGTACATGTGAACATAGATGGGGTGCGCAGTGTGGCCGACTTTGAAGTTATTAAGATTGTGGATGATATTCAAACACATCCATAATTTATGGGACTTGAATGGAAATTTTATAATCAGGCAATCATTAATCTGAAGAGGATGGAAATTATATTTGAAGTCAGAAATTTGAAAATTATTGCACCATTGGATACAACAGAAGGAAAGAGATACATAGAGCTAGCAAGAGGAAATGACATTGACAACTTATATAACATCATTGCACGGATGGATGATTATGTTAAACCCACTATAGATGGTGCACTAATATGAAGAAGTATCAGTTCATGTGCATCATACTCAAAGGAAGGTCTAGAGCATTGGCAACAAAAGATGCATGAAGTATCAACTAGACGATGTGCATGCATGACCTGATCCTTGAGCTTGATTGGAAAAGAGTTATGTGATCCACTCAGGTATGATGGATTGAATGATATAAGATTATTTATAAAGGAATATGAGTTGCAGGTACCTAAACAACAAAGGATTTTGGCACTAGATGTTGCCCTAAAAGCGACTCCCACCAGATGGTGGGTTGCACACAAAGTGGGAATGGAAAATTGGTCGTAGTGTAGAAGGCTATTGCGAGTGATATTTGGTAATGAATTGGAAAATATTACACATAAGTATATAGGGGAGAGTGATCTAGCAGGTCACATTGAATAGTGTAGAACCTTATGGAGTTTAGTACTGAAGACACAATGGATGCACATATTTATACATACACTAGATAAAATTTCAAAGAAAACATATTTGGAATTGGAAACGTGCAGAGAGACAACAAGATGGGACGATATGGTACAAATATTCTAGGTAACATTTACATTTTAACATGAATCCCCATTAATGGATGTAGCATTACAAGATATCTAAACCAAAATATTTTTAGAAGAAGGGTCGATGGAGGTGGTACCATTTTGCAATGCGCACAGAGCTTCGATGATTGTACATGAGTTATTTGAGTGATAAAATGTTGCTAAGGAGGAAGAGGATGAAGAAGATCTAAAGAATGTAAAAGTACCTGAAACAGAAGGAGAACGAGAAGTAGAAATTCCAAAGTTTGAGTCTGATATGTACACATAGCCAATAAATGCATAGAAGGTAAACATTGGGATGACAAAAAATCCCAAGTTTGCGCAAATAGCAGATTACTAGAGTGATGAGACAATAGAGAAGAGTTCAAACTTGCTACAAGAATATCAAGACCTATTCCCAACTACATTTTCATAGTTGAAGGGGATAGTTGGGGACTAGGAGAGATGAAGATTCTATTAAAACCAAGTGCTAAGCGAGTGCGACAGAGACCTTAGAGGTTAAATCCTAAGTACAAGGAGAAGGTGAAACCATAAATAGATAGGATGTTGGATGAAAGAATCATGGAAACGGTGGAATAATTAGAGTGGATCATTGTTGGTGTAGGGGAAGACCCAGGGTTCACTCCAAGAGCACACCAACAAACCCTAGCTACTGGCCCTTTCGACAACACCTGTGAAGTAGATGCAGTCTCACCTGAAGAAACTAAGAGGGGGGTTGCAGGACAGAGATGTCTACAACCAGGGAAATATCAAGTGGAACTAATACAACAATAATGTACCATTCATGTGTCACTTATCAACTATATTTACTCTGCATAGCTATAGATCTGATCTAACACAATAATGAAAATGAAAGCATAACAATGACAGGAATCCAGACATCAATCACACATACAACACAAAATGTACATGGTTCACCCTCTCTCTAGGGCTACGTCCACAGAACTATGCTTATGATATATTGAGATAAAGCTTATAGTTCTGATCTGCGCTCTGGCAAGTAGATCCTCTCTCTTATTCTCTCTTTCTCTCCCCTTCCTGTGCACCCAGCTATAAGATCTATGTTAAGAACCAAATATCAATATAGCATAGAAAATCCTCAGAAAAAGTACTCAACGCCTTGAAAAAGAGAGAATTTCAGATAATAAGCCTCTTTGAGGGGGAAAACTCCTTTTACCCCACTTAAATGTTCAAGTACCAAATGATTCAAAATGAAAATGTCTCCTTGGTATATATAGGAGACTAGGAGGTATAATTACAACTAATGGCCTAAAGCCGACATAAATAAAAGAACATTACTAATATAATATGCCCCAACGAAGGGGTAATGGGCCAATATTAGGGATTAACATGCCCCTCCCATTGATACAAGTGTTGTCCGCAATGCTTGAGTAACTATGGATGCTTCTGTATAAAAGACTCATCTTCCCAAGTGGAATCTTCAACCGGTAGTTTCCTCAATTTAATGAGATACTCTGAAATGGATCTATTCCTTAGTTGGAAAATTCTTGTGTCAGTGATGGCTTCAGGCTCCAATATGATTTTTCCTTCCTCGTCAAGTTATGGAAATATAGTTTGAACTGGGATCTTGTCTCCTATAACCTTCTTTAAGCATGAAACATGGAAAACTGGGTGTACTCGTGAATATGCAGGCAACTCCAATTTGTATGCCATAGTACCAATATTTTGCAACACCTTATAAGGGCCATAGTACTTTGGTGATAATTCATTATCCTTTTTGGCTTGCTTGAGGGACATCTGTTTTTATGGTTGTAGTCTTAAAAATACCAATCCCTACTTCAAAACTTATTTCCTACGATGCTGATCTACTTGTTGTTTCATGCGATTTTATTACCATAGATGAGGTTGTCATACGTTGGAGAACTGTTGTTGATTCCGATGTGATCTTCCACTGCTTAGACCTTAGATTTTTATTTTTTAGAGAGGAAGTGATGGAAGGAAGAATTAGTATCATAAAAGTGCCATAAATGGTGTCATTTTACATTTTGCGATATGAAAAGTGTTATACAACCATTCTACCAAGGGGTAATCATTTGAACCATTATGTTTGTTTATGGAGACAAAACGAAGGTATCCTTCAGACATTTGTTCACTATCTTGTTTTGTCCATTAGATTGAGGATGATAGGATGTTATGAGCCAATTAGTGCAAACAAGAAAATAATTACGTCCAAAATTTCTAGTGAATATGGGATCTCATCCCCTCAATAATCTTGGAAGTATATGCCAACTTTGAAGCGGCATCCATGAATCTGATGGAAACTTGTTAGCGACCAATTCATTCCTGATTGTCTCATAAAACGCCTACACCAATGTTTCTGAGCATTGATTTTTTGTCATAAAGAAATTGATGAGCGGCAGCTTTATTCTCTTTCTTGCTTTTATGCATACTACCTTAGCTAAGAAATCTTCATGATTGTAAGCATGAAAATTTCTCCTTCGAGGTCACATTTCGGTCGTTACACGAGCGCCAATGCAGCACAGATTGTCATCATGCTTATTGCACCTATCTTTTATTGATCTTTACATGATCGACGTGTCCTTTGATCGGTTTTCATGCTTCAATGGATTATATAACTGAGTTTTATTGAGACATTTAGCCTTTGGATTAGCATTTCATGACTTGCTAAAACATTGATTCATTGAATTACATCGAGGTCATGATTTTTTTTGTGATCCTTATTGTTGATCATTATCATAGTCCTTGGCATATCAATTGTATGCAATATTGATTTTGACACCTTAGTTAAGCGTTTGATTAATGCATTGGCGGGAGCATGATTGTGGGTTTTGAACTGCATCATAGGTGTTTGAGCGATATGGTATAACACTCACACACATTGGTATACTCATTTGACATTCATAGATCGATTGTGAAAATGGATTTCGTTGAACTTGCAATGCATTAATTTTGATTGGCTTCTTATGGGCCTACTCAAACTTTGGTTCATAAGATATATGGATAATGCCTATGGCTATTTTTTGTAATCATTGGTATGATAGATACATTGGTTAAGCAATGGATATCGGTGGTTAAAACTGTAAATGCCTGCCTCCACACTTTCCACGCTCATGCTCGATGGTTCCTTAGATGCATGAATCATTATGAGGTAACTTTGGTCTTTTGCATTTATGGTTTGACTTTTTCAGGCAAGATCCTGAATACCTTACCTCTTTATTTAAATGACACCGTGAAAGTTTAAAGGCGTTTCCTAGGGTTTCCCATCACGTATTTTTGTTTGGAGAGTTGTTCTAGTGGCAGGGATAAATGCAAATTTTAGAAGATAATTAAATATCAATGCTTTAAGTCACGGTGACCACGAGGTCCCTAGTAAGGCAAGATGTTTAGAATTTGCATCTATTCTGTATCTAAATCAGCAAATTGAGAAATGCTTTGCATCTCAGAAGTCCACAGGAAATTACTGGAAATATATTTTCATCTGTATATACACTGCAAAACTGCTATATTTGTGTCTAAAGAGCTCAAGTGAGTTAAAGCCATGGGTCCAAGATCTTCTTATTGTTGTATCCTCTTCTACAAATGTTCTTTGCATTGATGGAGGTTTGGATGGTGTAAAGTCAAAAAAGGGATCTGATGATTTGGCAGTAGATGGCGATATAGAAGACTATCTTGGATCCAAGCATTTTGGACAGTCTTGCCCTTAGTGCGAGAATGGACCCTTGTTTGATCAAGTATTCATGGAGAAATGTGTAGATTATGTCATTGTTCTTTCATGTATTCCTCCAAGGTTTTTTCGACAGATTACGACATTGGTTGGACTCCAGCTTATGACATCATTTATTCTTGTTGCAAAAACAGTGGGCAATGAGGCCTGTCAATGGGGATGTTATGCAGGGAAGATATGAAGGCAATGAGTTCAATCACATTTCCGTCATCTTCTCTTGAAGTTTGAAAAGCTGCCAGCATAATGCGATCCAAATCCATACCCATATTTTGACAAAAATGTAAAGGAGCCACATTGTTATTTTTCTGGAGACTAAACTGAGGAAAAAACATTTATGTTGACATGGCTGATTTGGAGGATAAGTTCAGGCTTTACCTCAGCAATAGATGTGAAGGCCGACCAGGATGTGATGTTCAGTTCGAAATATGGGAACAATGGATAAGGTTCGGTATTGGCAGCTTGAGACTACCAAAGAAATCTGATATGTCCTTTTTGTAGGTGTGGGTTTTCAGGTATTTCAACAATTTGTGGGAATCAACACCATCATGTATTATAGTTCGACCATTGTGCAGTTGGATGGATACGCTTCCAACCAGACCACCCTCCTGCTCTCTCTCATCACATCGGGCCTCAACGCCACCAGTTCCATTGCGAGCATTTATCTTATCGACAAAGAGGGAAGGACAAAGCTCACTCACTTGTTTAAAAGATTGGAAATGTGTTCTATGTTTTGAACTACGAGAAAAGATGTTGGTCAGGCGATCAGGCAAAGGCTGCCATTTTAGAAATTTGAAGGAGTTAAGGGCTGATGGTTGCATCGATAAATGTAAAATAATGAAGTTGGCTTCTTTATGATTATATATGCGAGTCTCAACATTATTTTCATTCGACATTTATCTTAGTATGCTTGATAGGCAGAGAGGGGCAGTAGCAATTTTTGGTTCATACATTCTTGCAGTTGTTTGTGCTTAGGCGTGTGAAGTACAATTGTTCCTTTTTTTCTTCTGTCGTAAATTGTACAGCCACCTAATCCTGTTCGAGCAGCAATCATAATCAGTGGTCTAAAATGAATTTTTGTGATGCAGAGGCTTTGCTTTTACTCTTTTCTTCAAAGGAATACTTTCTTTCATCGCTTCTGAGTTCTATAAAGAATTCTAAAAGTTTTTTTTGTATTACTTTATGATTCCAAGAGAAATGTTTTGACTATGTCATTTACACCAAGGGATTCCCATGAAGCTCAAGTACAGTTTGCTTTGGAGTGAGGTATGCCTGTTGTGATTGATGTAATGGGATACAATGGCTTCCATACCTATTCTAGGGATTTTGATATGTCTCATTGTTCACAGTGTTTGATTCCTTGGACTGCAAATTATGGTATGTATTTGACAGAAGTGGATTGAGTCATGAGACCGGTGGACTACGGTCCCTCCCATCAAGTGGAAGCAATATTACCAATCTTGGCAGAGACCAAAAAAGGAACTCCAGTAGAAGAAAATTGAATAATGAGAACTTTTGTTGTTGGGAAAAGAAGTATGAAAAATGTGATCTTGCCATTTGGCAAAAGAAAATTAATACTCATTCTTGTCCTAGAATCCAGAATACTATCGACCCACCTCACACTTTGTGAAGCAGTTAATCTAGATGATTCTTGGTATAAGAAAATGTAAAGATGCACTACGCAAATGCCTCAAGAACATGGTACTAGTGATGTGGCTGGGGGATTTTAGAAAAATCCCCAAAAAGCCTGAATGTCGTTCTTCCTAGAGTTCTCAGGGGTTCATCATCAGGTGTTACAGCTGAGTCATATAATGATGATACACAGTTGTGGAAGGTGCACATGATAGCCTGCAAAAGAATCAACAAATTTATTGGAGATATTAGATATCGCAATGTTATGGACATGAATGTAGGTTTTGGTGGCTTTGCAGCAACGCTTACATCCATTAAAGCTTGGGTTATGAATGTTGTCACAATCATTTCAAAAGACAATACACTTGGTGTGATATATGAAAGAGTCCTTAATGGAATTTATCATGGCCAATTTTCGAGAGCGGGTTGCAAGTGTACTGGATCGGGATGAATGTAGACATGTTATCCATGTTACATATACACAATTAGCATTATAGAATAGGAATCTAGTTCTGATGGTAAAGACTTTAATAAATACTGTGTTGTAAATAGTAAAGTGTGTGCTTATGATTGTTCAAGCATGAACATAATATTATGTCAATATGTGAAAAGAGGATACAAAGACAATACATACGCAAGAAAATCACGATGGGCAGGAATAGTATTTGGGTTGGGAAGTTGGTGCTGTGGGCACGCCGAGGTGGTGTGATTTCAATTGACAATGCTGAAGTTGCTATGGATATGGTGTATGCTTTGGGTTTGGTGACAGAGGTTTTTCACTTTTTCCCTACACTCAATTCTAGATAGATTTGTTATGCAAAACAAATGGATGGATTTGTAAAGATTTATTTGTTGGTTGTTTTGATTAAAAAGTAGATTCAACTTGGAGTTTGTTTGTCTTAAATTAGCACAACAATTTGGTTTGTTGTGATTTAGGTGACTTATTTTTTTTTATTGAGTAAAATCTTTATTTGAATATATTTCAGTTAAAACAAGTTTAAACGGTGTCCTCAGATTAGGATAGCCATATAATCAGTCAATGCTGTAGTTAGTCTATAGGATCAAATTTTACCATTTTTATTAACAAAATATCTTCTAAACTTGTTTATTTTTGCCTCTTTTTAGGTACATACGAATTGGAGTGATCAAATGGGCCTCTTTGTAGCAGGTTGGAGATATTTTAGATTTAATTTTGGTTTAGGGTTGTTAAGTTTGAATCGGAATTTGGGAATATCTTCCCGATTTTTGTAAAACAACACTATTATTCGGAAGTTATCTTGTGAAAAGACCTATATAAACCTTTGGTTTTTGTAATAAGGATCATCAGTAGTTTTGGAAGAACAAGCATATGTAATTCTTATTCAAATTGGAGCAAAATTAATGCGTTGTTATAGCTTTACAAACTTCTCAATTTATAAACTTTTTGTTTCCCGAAGTTCGTACATCCATTTTTTATGGTTTATGACTACTTTGTTGTCTAAATCAAATGCAAAGTGATGTAATCTCTTATTATTATACATGTCTTGTTGCTTCCAAAGGGAGATAAAGAACATAAGGTTGTTGATTCATTTTATGAATTATAGCTTTGTCTTATTCATTAATCTAATTGTTATATGAATTTTCTGCCTTATAGGTTTCCTTTTTACAGAGGATTATCATTGTGAATTGTTATGATTTCTTTCTTGTTTGTCATGTAACATACTTCAAAAGGCGGTCTGTTGATTAGCTAGAAGCTTGGGGGCTAAATGGTTGTGAATTTCTTCTCAACCTTGACTTGGGGTCATCATCTTGATGATTTGGAACATTTCTAGGTTTGTTTGTCAACTATTTGCTTAGTATATTAGCTAATAATTGAGTTAATTAATATATTAGATCGTCTAATTTTGGTTAACTTACTTTCTTGTTCCTAAATCATAAAATTAAAGAGTTATCATTCACATTGTTTTTAGGACGATGACACATAGAGTTTCACAGGTTTCATTCAAATCAGTGGAGTGTAGATAATACACATTTGTGAATAGAATTGTAATTAAATTCGTAATTAAGGTATTTGATTTGAGTTATTAGTCTTTGTATATATAATAGTTAAGTAGTTTGTAGTTAGTTTTAGTTTATTGAATAGTTTATAGTTAGATTAGTATATTTAGTCTAGTTTATCTCATCAGTTGTATTTAATTTAGTTTCTTTGGATGCGAACTGTATAGTTAATTTTGCTTATTTAGTTTAGTTAGATAAACGCTTTCGGATCAACACTATTCCTCTTTGAAAGCTTCCTTAGGAGACAACCTGGAAAATGACAACGGAGACGTTAAACTCGTCGGGGTGGTCCATACCAAGCGGCTTGGGTTATTAGACAACAACGAACCGGTTCCACTCTCAGAGTTGACGGACGGTCGATTTAAAGCGATCAACAAAACGCGTACTAGATTTGAAGGGATGAGAGAGTGCACAAAGGGTAATGCGTGCTTAGTCAGTCTATCAAAAAATCACCATGATGACCTCTTTCCTTCAGACTTGCGGTAGTACAGGTGAAATCAATGGAAACCTCCTCCAGTGATGACTTGGGATGCTAATGGCAATTGTAAAAGACACAGGGTCTTAGGTATTTCCTGCTTATTTGTTGGAAAATAAACATTCTACCCTCAAAACCTTTGAACATCAGTTTAAAGCCATCCAAAAAATCCTTCTTGACTCTATGGTGGGTTCAAAATCCGAGTGCCCTCCTCTTGGAGAGGTGTGAAATTCCAATGGTACCTTTGTTTGAGTTGGGAGTTCTTACATAAATATAAGAGTGATCTTTGCACCATAGTGAATCATTTTTTCCATGTAAATGTATTTGATGAGTTGGAATCTTGCTGCAACCTTTCAATGAGAGTCCACACTTTTTAGTCATTCTTCCATTCATCCCTTGCTTCTATTATCCAATCGGGTTGGATAGTCGAGATATACAGAGAGAAAGGTCTAACATCTTAATCCTCTGTAGGAGTGCATATGCTACAACATTTTTTCTTCCCCTTTTTATAGGCGATTTCAAAATCATAAACCAAAATCTTGGTTGCCATTTTTGTTGTTCTTAAGAAGATAGTCTTTGTTCCAAAGAGTATTTAAGACTATCATGATTTTTTGACCTTGAAGTGCCTAACCCTGTGTGGGTAGGGAGCGCCATTTCTTCAATGCATGTAGTATTTGTAACAACTCTCATAAATGGAGGTTTGTGTAAGTCCCTTTCCCTTGAGTGATTGAATTTCAAAGCCAAGAGGCCTTCCATACTACATTAAGGACCTTCAATTCCATTTCGAGGCATCTGATCCCACTTTTGTGAAGTCTAGGTGGTCAAGGCAGAACTTTACACATAAAAGCCTCTTTAAGTTGTTCAAAGATTTAGTTTCCTCTCACGGAGTCCCATGAAAATGCATCCTTCTTAGCAGTTAGTTCTATTAAGGTGATGCTATTATTCCATAGTTCGAACAAACTTGTGGTAGTAACTTTGTCAAACCCAAAAATCCTATAAGATTCTTTGTGTTTGAGATGCGGCCGGGTCCATCATGGCCTTAATGTATTAGTGTCTACCTTGACACCTTCATGAGATACAACATGACCAAATGCTCTTAACACTCCAAAGAAACATTTGGATAGTTTGGCATATAGTTGTTGCTCCTTTTGTGGTTAGCAGCACCTTGTCAACATGTAGCGCATGATCCTCCCAAGACTTTACTATGGAGTGGTATATCATCAAGAAATACTAAAACAAATTTTCAAAAGAAGGGCTTTAAAATGGAATTCAACAACCCTTAGAATGTGGAAGGTGGATTTGTAGGGCCAAAGGGCATGACCAAGGAATTCATAATGGCCTTCATGAGTTCACAATGTTTTGGGGATATCTTCTTCCCTTCATTCTAATCATTGATACCACAATGGAGATCCAATTTTGTGAAATAATAGATTGATCCATGCCAGGTTCGCATAATAATTCATCAATGGTGGGAATGGAAACTTATCTTTAATAGTGATCTTGTTGAGCTCTCTATGAAATAGGACACATATGCCATGGTATCTTTCTTGAATACCATTACCAGCAGTGCGGGAAGTAAGAACTTTGGCTAAGGTCTAATAATGCCAACCTCAACATTTCTTCAACCATGTGCTCAATTTCCTTCTTCTAGGCATAAGGGTATCAATATGGCCTAATGTTAGGAGGAACACTCCGGGGGTGAATTTCTGATCATGATTTCAAGTGGGTGGAAGACCTTTAGGAATATCTTCAAACATGGGAATGCTTATCAATGATCCTTTGGAGATCTTGGTAATAGATGGCTTAGATGTTTGAACATCTAGTGAGCATAGTTATTACAATAACACCTTGTTACCCATAATGGTACTGTACCATTAGAGATTATCACCTTACCGGGTTTCCTGTGATACCTCTCTTAACTCAATTTCTTTCCCTTCAATGAAATTTCATGAAAAGTTCTTGAAAATTAAAAACCATTGTTACATTAATGATTGTAACCATTGGATTCCTAGTACAACATCGCACCACCCATGGGTATAGGGCCATTGGACTATTCATTACATATTCCCCATGGTAAGATTGATCTTATTGCATTTCTGATCAATTGATAGTTGCTCCATGCATTATTACTTGAAATTTCTGGCTGGATATACAAATAGAATTGAGATCTTTAGCTGGTATAGTGGGAATGAGAAATTATGAGTACTTCCATAAATTAGGACTATTACCTTTTTCTTTTGATGTATCCTTGATCTTGAGGGTTTGAGGGTGCTAATTCTAGCCAATGCATTACACAATGTCGTAGTCAACTCTTCATATGAAATTACTTCTACATTTTCATCTTGAGATGGTTCTTTCTTGTTCTTCTTCCTCTTCATCTATGTAGAATAATTTCTTCTCCTGCACTTATGTCCATATACTTGTATACTTGTCACAATTAAAGGGCAAACCTTTTCTTTTTCTTTCCTCAATTGTTGAGGTGTCAACCTTGTGGGTTGGTGTGTTTTAGAATAGGAAGTAATTTCTCTATAGATGTTGGGATTGGTCCTTCTAGTGGCCGTGGCCATATTTTTGCTTTCAGCATTTCTTGCCACCTTGATGCATTTCTCCAATGATTTGGGTTCCCAAGAACCTCATTGAAGTTGTTATCCTTTAAAGTTCCTATGAATACATCAATCAAGTGCTCATCTAGAATATCGGTTACCTTTTATATTCAATCTTTGGAAGTTCTCAATGTGTCGATGGCGAACCCTTTGCTTGAGATTTATCAATTGGCTAAAGAGGTATTGATCCTTGTATCCTCATAGTATTTTCTCATTTCTTCCATGAAAATTTTCAAAGTGGCAGGTAATTTCTTGAGAACAAATCCATCGATACCATACAAATTGATTGGGTTCTAAATGTAAAGTAGTCGTTACCTTTTGTGTATGTGGCACATTATGGAATCAGAGATTTCTCCATCTGTGTATGTGGCACATTATGGAGATCAAAGAATTTCTCCATCTGAAGTATCCATGCGATTGGATCCTTGCCATCAAACTTCCTCATATCAATCTTAGGAACATGTTTGGTCTTCAAACCAAAGTTGGAGTTTCTCCATTCTTGATTCACCTTCCTTGTGTCCCCATCGTGAATTTCATGGGATGCATTTTCACTTTCATGCATCTTTTCTGTTACGAAATTTTTCAATACTTCCATGATCTCCCCTTTTAAACCATCTATATTAGTATCCAACTTAGCTTCCATTGAATCCTTCTTAGTATCCAACTTAGCTTCCATTGAATCCATCTTAGTGTCCAACTTAGATTCCATTGAATCCATCTTATTTTGTAGCTCATTTATGTCCCTACGCATTTCTTCACCTTCATCAAGAGTCCAAGTAGAATTTTATGGAGGTTTATTTGGTGTAGAAGTTCCCTTTTTGGGTGGCATGTTGGCCAAGTATCACTTTTGAACCTTGATTTTGAGGTGGTTCTGCTAGACAATATTTCTTCTGTTGTATCTCCCAAGTTTTGGCCATCCTAGGTATGAAACTTTCCTTTATGTATTTCTCTGATATTTCTTCTCTATAATGCCATAGTTCTGATCAAAATTGGATGTGCCAAGTGGAATTTACGGTAACTTCCCCACAACTTGCCGATTTTTGGCCTTTCTAGGAGAGCTCACTTGTATAGTGTGCCCCGCACAAACTGATTGATATAAAATTCCGAAACTCACACCAGAGATACTACAGAATGTCCCAAATCCAATGAAACTAGTCCCACACAATTTGGATACTCTAGGAAGAAGTTATGATTGTTTTACCTGGAACACCTTCTTGAGACTAGTCAATAGGACTAGTCAAATACCCTATCTTACACAGGGTGTATTTACAAATTTATGATGTCCCAAAAGATGAAATTTTTAACGCATATACCTTAATAAGTTTTGTAAATATATTCTAGAGATCAGGATCTGAAACATTACAGAAATGTTTTTATAGAGAAAATTCTGCAATGACTCAGTTCAGGATGATTCCAGAACCCTATCTTGTACAGGCTCTATCTTCGAAATGATAAGGTCTCAGGAGATGAATTTTAAACCCAACGTACCTCGATCGGTCTACTAAATATCCTCCAAGCAGTTCCTTCTTAAAGGTTGTATAAAACAAGTTATAGTGAAAATACCAAGGTGTCTCTGATGTAGCAGCGAAACCCCAAGACCTTGAGCTCTGATACCATATGTTAAGAACCAAATATAAATATAGCATAGAAAATCCTCAGAAAAAGTACTCAATGCCTTGAAAAAGAGAGAATTTCAGATAATAAGCCTCTTCAAGGGGGCAAAATCCTTTTACCCCACTTACATGTTCAAGTACCGAATGATTCAAAATGAAAATGTCTCCTTGGTATATATAGGAGACTAGGAGGTATAATTACAACTAATGGCCTAAAGCCGACATAAATAAAATAACATTACCAATATAATATGCCCCAATTAAGGGGTAATGATCCAATAGTAGGTCTTAACAATCTGATCTTTGCACCCAACTGAAGATCTTACAATACTAGAAGGCTCTCACTCTCAACACTTCTCTCTCTCACAGTACAATAATCTTTCAATCAACCACAATCAATAGAAATACCCAATGCTAGCACCCACCCAACCTAGGTCCTATTGACCTCTATTTATACATTATAGTCCCTCACTGGCAGCCTTAGTTCGAAACCTAGGTGTCAAAATCCTAATTACCCAAAACCCTAGGTGTCTAAAACCCTAGGTCAACTTGACCTGCATTTTTCGAGCTTCGCCAACTTGTCTTTCCTTCCTCGTCACATAGTGATCCAAAGAATCCAATGGTGGATTTCTATGCTTGTTGAGTTGTCCATGATTCCTTTCTCTTGCTAATCTATCATCCCTGATCTCCTCATCCAACGACTTGATTTTCCATACTTTGCTCTAGCTTTTCTTCTCTTTTGCTTACTTCGACCCAGTGACAGTCACTGTGTTTCCCGCACAGTTCATGTTTTACCTTTCCTTCCTTGATATTCATTTCCTTCCATAACCAAGGGCCAATAGGCCCCCAACACTCACCTGTGACTCATCCTGAGGCACTTCAGTTCTGATCCTTCCATTTCACTTTGAATTTGGAATGCGGATTTCAACCTTTGCTTTTTGCTCCATGTCTCCTTCCCTTCCTTGTGCAGACTATATTTTTTGTGTATGGTACCTAGTTTCAACTGTACTTGATACCTAGACCCTTTTATCCTCTCTTTTACTGAGAGTTGTGAGGCAGCTGGTTATCATAGTACAACTTCAGTCGATTCCCATTTACTAATCCCTCTTTCCATTCTCCCTTCAATGTCTTCAGCTGAGAAACTCATCCTTCTGTAACATAGGCAATCTTATATGGTCTGATCCAATGTGTTATGAACTTCCTTGAATGTTTTATGAATTTACTGTTATACACCAGTACTAAATCACCTTGCTTAAACACCTTCTTCTTGATGTGTCTAACATGATAGGCCTTCTCTCTTCCCTTCTGTACCTACTGATGGAATGCTGCAATAAATTTGTCTTCTTCTAGTTCAACCAGCTAGGCAAGCCTCTCACGAATAGTGCCAATATCATCCATTTCTGTAAATGTAGCGATTCTTAAGCTTGGCACCAAGTACTCCATCGGGACAATATCTTCAAGACCATAAAAAAACTTGAAAAGGGTCTACATTGTTAATTTCTTGCAAGTGGTTCTATAATCCTAGAGTACTACTAGTACTCTTAAATCCAAATCATCCCTATTCACACTGTAAATCTTTGTCAATACTGTCTCCAAGATGTTTTTGAATGCTTCAATAGTTCCATTCGCTTGTGGATGGTATGGTGTACTCTGCTGATGGTTGACTGCAAATTCTTCAGTCAGGGCTTCAATTGTCTTGTTAATGAAATGAGTGCCTTGATTGCTCATAAGGGTCTTAGGGAATCCAAACCTGGTTATTATGTCATCAAATATAAAATTTGCAGCTATAGTTGCACTACAGTCCTTGACTACTCTTGCTTCGGCCCATCTAGTCAGGTATTATGTCACAATGATAATATACCTTTCTCCTATGCACTTTCCTGGTGGGTTTATATGTCCCACTAAGTCAATGGCCCACTTTTCAAATGATTGTAGGGTCATATGCGGTGCTAGTGTCATTTCTTCTCTTATGGATGGTTTTCCAACTCTCTAGCATACATCACAGGCTCTGGTATACTCTTTATAATATCTGTGTAAAGTAAGCCACCAAAGGCCATCTCGCAGAACCTTCTACACAGTTTCTTTGCCTACATAATGTCCTCCTACGATGCCTTCATGAGCTTCTACGAGTATCAGTGGGAAATCTGCTTCCATCACATATCTTCTTAGTATCTCTTCAGGTCCCATCTTGTATAGTTGACCAGCTATCAGTGAACAATCTGCAACGCACACCACTAGTTGTTTCTTATGGGAAATTGTATACTCACTTGGAGCCATTCCTATTGACAGGAATTGGACTATGTCTATGAAGTGGTCATCCATCTTCCTGATGGAAAGAATTTGTGCATCCGATAGTGTATCCTCCAGACTGGTGGGTTCTTCACCATGTTCCAACATCGACAGGTGGCCAAGTCCCTTGTTCACTCTTCATGTCTTAACTATGATCTCAAAATCATATTCTTGAAACAGGAGAAGCCATCTTCATATTTCCCCCCCCAAAATCAGCTTGTTGACCAGGCACTTCAGTGCAAGGTGATCAGTAAACATTTTAAAGTGTCCTACCAACAAGTAGTGGTGGAATTTATGTAATGCATACACCATGGCTAATCCTTCTCTCTCTGTAGTGGTGTAATTAATTTCAGTTGTGGATATCTTTCTACTGGCAAATGCTAATGGATGATCAATGTCCCCTTCTTTAGGTTGTTCTAGTACTAGTCCTAATGCAATGGAAGATGCATCAACATGCACATGAAATTCCTTGCTCCAGTTTGGAAAGACCAGAATAGGCGCAGTCACCATCATCTGTTTCAGTGTGGGGAAGCTCTACTAGCATTCTTCTGTCCAACCAAACTCACAGTCTTTATTTAATAACTTATTCATTGGTGCAGTAATCTGAGCATATCCTTTCATAAATTTTCTATAATAGCCAGTATGTCCTAGCGCAGTGCGTAGTTGTTTGACTGAGGTAGGAGGTGGAAAATCAACTATAATTGCAATTTTGGATGGGTCCACCAACAATCCTTGCTTGCATACAATATGACCTAATAATACTCCAAATGGTGAGAAGAAGATGCACTTCTTCAAATTCAAAGCAATTTGACATTGCCTTCATTTATCCAATATTAGCCTTAAACATTCAATATGGTTTTTTAGCAAACTAAAAATAATTCAACCATCAAAATAGGCTTCTAAAAACTTATGCAAAAATTCTTTGAACGCTTCGACCACCACCCTAGAAAAGATGATTGGGGCATTCTTTAGTCCAAATGGCATCACTGTGTATTGGTAGGATCCCCATTCTGTGGAAAAGGTGGTCTTTTGGTGGTCCTCTTTGGAAATCCAGATCCGATGATATCCTGAAAACCCATCTATAAAAGAATAGACCTCCTAGCATCCCACATTGTCTAATACTTCATCGGTGAATGGTGTAGGGAAGGGGTCATGAAAACAAGCATAATTTAGCTTTATAAGGTACACACATATTCTGATATCACCTGTTTTCTTGTCTTGTACTACCATAGGGATGATCCACTTCAACTCTTCGACAAGTTCAATAATCCCTACTTCCAGCATTTTTTCGAGATCAATCTTCACTTTTTCCTTATATTTCGGGTTCAATCTATAGGGTCTTTTATTGAATGGCTTCGCATATGGTTTCAAAGGTATTCTCATCTCTCACATGGGTCCTTTTATACCCTTAATATCAGTGAACTTGGTCGGGAACAAGTCTTGATACTCGTGCAGCAATTCTGTAATTTTGTCAATGGTAGCAGCATCCCAGTAATCCCTAACATTGGAAATCTTTGGTGTCTCCTCTGTCCCAATATTGACTTTCTTTATCTTGATTGGTTGTCCAATGAATGGTAGTTCAACTCTTGTTCCTTTCACATCCATGTGGCCTTCTGTCTTAGAAATGTTTGCCTTCCTCGGATCATCATCTTCGTCGGCATTAATGTTGTAACATCCTTGTAATTTATGGAATGGCGTAGTCCATTCATCCTCTTCTTGCTCCAAAGGGAGGCTAGATGCCTCCTTAAATACTTTATTCCTCACAATATTTAATGCTTGATATACTAAAGGAAATTCACTTTCAAACAAAAAGGTGGTTACAAAATTCTGAAGCATACCTTCCCAATCTGTAGTGATGAGGCGCAACTCCGCTTGAAGGTACCAATTAATAGGGGTCATGTCCAGCGTGTTAATGAATCTGTGTACCCATTGTTATCAAGGAATGTCACTCCAGGACTCTTTGAAGCTTTGTACATGGTCCTTTACACAACTTCGACCTATGTACCTCACTTCGCGGCTTCCTACTTGTGCTAAAAATCGCGTTGTCATCAAGGTTCGGCATTGTGTCCAGTCTGTGATATTTATTTTATGTGTCCCCCACCATATTGTTGGTGTAGCTTTCAGGGCCTCATCCATAGCCAACAACCTCTATTGTGCTGGTAAAATTACTTCAAAGTCTATCAAGAAGGATTCTAAAGGATTCAGACCATCAAAGGTAGGTAAGTTACTTATTGTTGTACCAATCCAGCGAACTTCTCTGGTTAGTCGGGCACATATCCTTGTGGATACTTCTTACATCTAGTTCTGCCAATCCTCCAATGCTTCTTTTGAATCTGATGAACACGCGCTGTCACTTCGCCATCTTAGATTCCCATCGGAAGTAGGTTTGATATAATCTTGTTGTCTGGCTGTTAATTTATAGATGTTTTCCAGCTCATATGCATAGTCTTCTTCTCTAATGGGATTTGTATATCGCGGACCTTCATATGGATATATGGGTGCATTGACCCTAAGTCCATCTCCTTCAAATGTTATGCATATTTTCTTTAAATCGACCACAGTAGAATTGTTGAAGGCCCAATCAATTCCTAGTAATGCAGGGTAAGGGCAGCTATCATCAACAATTTCAATTACCTCAAAGTCTGCAAATGTTCTAACTCCGTCGATGTCCACAGGGACATGCTCCAATCATCCAAATGGGTTGAAGGCTTGCTGATTAGCCATGCGAAGCCTAATAGGGGAATATATCAACTTGGGTTTTCCCATCAGTTCCCAAGTTTGCTTCGTCATGACATTGACCTTCGACCCTAAGTCGAGGACCACATAGTCTATATCATACTCTCCTATTTGTGCATTCAAATGTAATTCTTTTTTTGTTCTTCTCTTCTTACCAATCTAGTGTACTTCCCTGTTCAGTAAGGGGTCTACCTTTCCTAGCTCATACTAACTCATTAGGTTTTGTACCTCTTGTACAACTTTCTCATCCTGAATTATTTTAAGACAAGTGTAGAAAACGTCAATGAGCGTACTTACCTCTTTTCCTTCTTTATGTGCAACTGATTGATCAAATGTCTGATGCATTCCGTACTCTTTTACTTATGGTTGTGTTCTAGATGAGGACCCTTGGTTCCTCTTGAAATCCTATCTTGCTTCCTCAAATATTCATCTTTATTTCTTTGCATCAAAAGCCAAAGTCTTCTCCTCATCTTTCGTGATACCCAAATCTTCTGAGATTCTTTATTTGGGTTGTTCTATCCTCTCTTGTAGAAGTGCCTCCTTGATTAATGACAATGAATCTAGGTTTGGTTCCGCAAGGTTAAACATATATCAGTTGTACTTGTGGGTTATGTTCAGGTCCTCGTCTTTCCTGAAGCTTAGTCAGTAGCACAGGGCATTCCTAAATGACATTCTTGAAGGAGTTACAATAACTATAGGTTGTGCAAGGATTCTAACAATCCCTTGCTAAGTGTCCTGTCTACACATATTTATAACAAATTATTTGTCCTCGGCCTCGGCCAATATCTCCTCCTCATCCTCGTCCTTTGTATCCACTGTGAGGATTGAAGTTTCCTCTCCCTGGAGAGTTGTACTATGGAGTGTTTCCTTCTTGTTGTAATTCACCTTGAATCTTGTATATGTCCCTCGACCTCTCATGCATGAGACCGTAATCTCTACAATCTCGATCATTGTGCCCCACTAATTTACAGAATGTGCAATACAAGTTTGTGGGTGTCTGAACATACTTATGCATGTAATAGCACTCACATAGGTGATGCCTATTTCTTCACACATCACACCAGGGTAGGTTAAATATCTTCAAGGGGCTCGACGCTCCTGAGGCCAAATACTCATGAAATAAGGGACAGTTTTCCTTATCATGACCTTTTGATTTACATCATACACACCAGGCATCTTCCCTTTTGTCTTTTCCCTTATCTTTCTTCATATCCTCGACCTGTAAATATAAACTTGTTAGATGACTCAATATTTGGCTCATGCCTGAGCTTGATTCTCCCATAGGTGTTGATTCAAGCTTCATGACGATTTCGAAAGCTTCTGCCTACGATGCAATCTTCTGTTGCATCAGAGGGACTCTTATGTGTGGTAACAGTGCAGCGATGAACCATTCTTTGTTATGTTCATCAGGGATATGAAAAGTTAATCGGCCTGTTAGGGTCTTGAATCTCTGGTCGAAATCCCAAACAGGTTCTGCTACTTTTTGTTTGATCTCTTTTAGCTCTGTAATACATTGTGACTCCGAATTAGGTTTCTTAAACTCTGCAATCAGCATATTCTTTATCTCGTTCAGTGGTTTAGGTTGTGCCAGTCCTTGGATAGGTTTCATGTACCAACTCAGTGTGCAGTCCCTTAACATAGTGTTGAACTGGGTTCTCTTGATGGCTTCATCGGTGATACTTTTCATATTCCATATGGATTCACACATAAACCAATGTTGATCTAGATCTTCATATCCATCTCGTCTAAAGATAGGGAGCCTCATTTCATCTTCCATAGAGATGACTATGCTTCTTGTTTGAGTAGATGTTGAGCTACCAGTAACAGTGCTTTGAGGACTCTAGTGGTTCTGACTATTCTGACTGTTAGGTATTGTTGATACAATAGGAGGATTAATGTTACTTACTTCAGTAGTCCACGCAGTTCCTGAGGTTTCTGGATTTCTTTGGCGAAGTTCTTCAGCTTCCCCTTCTTCTATTCTGGTGGGCTCTGAATGTTCTTCGTCAGTTAGATCTACCTCTTCTCCACTATAGAAACCATCTTCTCCATAGTTTTTCATAAACAAGTTCTCAAGGTGAACCCCTTAGAATACTTTCCCATTATGCATATGTCCTGCTTCTGTGTCACTGTCACTGTCCGATTTCTTGAACATTATCCTTTTTAGGTCCGACAAATCTATTGTATCTTCAAGATGTGGTTTTCATGAAAGAGCATATTAATTCTCATCTTCAAAAAGTGAAAAAAAATTCCTCTAGGTCCTTTGAAAAAGTATCTCTCGACTTGTCTATACGATTATGTTTAGTCAACAACAAACTCGGTGATATAGCCTCCAATGGTACTATAAAACCAATGATCTACTTCTCTGGATACAATGTCGTCAACTCTCTTGACCTTCTGGATTAGTGTCAGTGTCCAAACCACAGGAGGTCTAGATCTGATCTCGAACTGGGTATCGGATAACCTACCCAACCACTCAAACAACTCCTGGTGGATTCCTCCAAACAAGATCTTGTGAATGTCAGTGAAGATGTATATTTGTAGCCAATGTTCAGTACTCAGTTTAGGGTTCTTGTTCTGGGGTTCAGTGAAGTCCCTCTCTCGATCCTCTATCCACTTTTGAATCTCGGTCTTTCATGGTAATCACCTTGACATTCCCTTAAAAATATTCTGGTCCCAGCAACGGAACCATTTTTTGGTGCAGGGGTAGACCCAGGGTTCACTCCAAGAGAACACCAACAAGCCCTAGCTACTAGCCCTTTTGGCAACACCTGTGAAGAAGATGTCATCTCTCCCAAAGAAGCTAAAAGGGGGGTTGTAGGAAAAAAAATGTCTACAACCAGGGGAATATCAAGTGGAACTAATACAACAATAATGTATCATTCATGTGTCACTTATCAACTAGATCTACTTTGTGCAGCTATAGATCTGATATAACCCAATAATGCAAATGGAAACATTACAATGACAGGAATCTAGGCATCAATCACACATACAACACAAAATGTAAGTGGTTCACCCTATCTCTAGGGCTACATCCACATAGCTGTGCTTATGATATATTAAGATAAAGGTTATAGTTCGGATATGTGCTCTGGACAGAAGATCCTCTCTCTTCTTCTCTCTTTATCTCCCCTTCCTACACACCGATCTATAGGATTTGATCTTCACACCAAGCTGAAGATCTTACAATACTATAAGGCTCTCATTCTCAACACTTCTCTCTCTCACAGTACAATAATCTCTCAATCAACCACATTCAATAGTGATACCCAATGCTACTACCCACCAGACCTAGCTCCTCTCGACCTCTATTTATACATTACAGTCCCTCACCGACAGCCTTAGGTCGAAACCTAGGTGTCAAAATCCTAATTACCCAAAACCCTAGGTGTCTAAAACCCTAGGTCAACTTGACTTGTGTTTTCCACGCTTCGCCAGCCTGTCTTTCCTTCCTCATCGCGCGGTGCTCCAAAGCATCCAATGGTGGCTTTCTATGATTGTTGAGTTATCCATGATTCTTTTCTCTTGCTGATATGTCATCCCTGATCTCCTCATCCAACGGCTTGCTTTTCCGTACTTCACTCCATCTTTTCTGTTCTTTTTCTTACTTTGACCCAGTGACAGTCATTGTTTTTCCCGCGCAGTTCTCATTTTACCTTTTCTTCCTTGATATTCGCTTCCTTCCATAACCAAGGGCCAACAATCATCCCAATGGTAGTGCAATACAATAATACAGGATGAATCAAGATTTGGATGTATCTAAGGAAGTTGAATGATGCATGTTTACATGATCCATTTCCAACACCATTCATGCATGAGGTACTAGAAAACGTAGGAGGCCAAGAGACGTATTCTTTCACGGATGGATTCTCAGGGTACCATCAGATAAAAATTATGTAGGAAGACCAGTACAATACTACTTTCATGAAAGAGTGGGTAAGTTATCAATATACAGTAATTCCCTTTGGATAGAAGAATGCACCTGCTATGTTTTCCAGAGTTGTGGTTGTAGCGTTCAAGGAATTTATTCAGAAGTTCCTTGAAGTATACTTAGACAGTTGGAATGTGTTTAGTCTACTAAAGGATCACATCAAAGTACTCAGGATAATCTTGGATATGTGTAGACAGTGTCATATTTCTATGAATTTGAAGAAGTGTATTTTTTGTGCACCATTCAACATTTTTTTGGGACATGTAGTTTGCAAGCAAAGATTACTAGTGGATCCAGCCAAGATTGCATTGATTCTGGAGTTAGAACCACATACAATAGTCAAATAGCTGAGGGAAATACTGGGTCACACAGGATATTAGAGAAATTTTATTAAAGGATATGGGTAGATCACAAAACCTATGGAAAAATGTTGAATAAGGAAGCAAATTTCAAGAAGAATGAGGATTGTCAAAAGTGTTTGGATACCTTAAAAAAAAAATCTAGTGACCGCGTTGATTTTAAAATTTCCAAATTGGAACAAGGAGTTCCATGTTTATGTAGATGCATCATCCATAGCGTTGGGTACAATACTATATCAACCAGAGGACCGATACATAGATCACCCAATTGAATTTGAAAGTAGGAAGTTATCCATAGAAGAGAATAATCACACCACTAAAAAACGAGAAGTATTGGCAATGGTATATGTGCTACATAAATTCAGACATTGTTTATTTGGATCTCACTTTAAGATTTATACAGACCATTTTGCACTAAAATACTTGGTGAAGAATACATTGTTGGTGGGGGGAGAATATCTAGATCATTATTGTTGTTTCATGAATACGATTTTGAGGTTATGGTGAAACTAGGGAAGTTGAATGCATGACCAAATCATTTATCGTGCATACTATCAAGAGAAGATGTGAGGAATTTAGATGACAAATTACCAGATGCACAACTATTTTCATTCAAAATGGTGGATGACTACATTTTGGATATCGTACAGTTTCTAATTACAGGAATGGCTCCATCAGAATTGATGGGTGTGCAAAAGAAGCAACTAGTAGTTAAAGTAGTGGATTATCAGTTGATTGTAGGAAACTTATACAAGTTAGGTGCAGATGGAATACTGAGATGATGTGTATTGGAACATGAAAGGCCTATGATACTCACAGAATCACATGAAGGGATTGCACGAGGACATTACACAGGAAAAAAAATTGCACAGGAAATATTTTTCATGTGGCTATGGTGGCCCACACTTCATAAAGATGCTAAAGAGCATTATCATGCATGTGATGTTTGTAAAAGGGTGGGAAATCCATCTAGAAGGGAAAACATGTATTTAAATACACATGTTACATTGCAATAACTTGATAAATGGGCCATATACTTTGTGGGGCCAATCAACCCACAATTAAGAAGATGAAGGGAAAGGTACATAATCATTGTGATGGAGTATTTGACAAGATGGGAAGAAGAAACACTAGTCACATACTACACCGCAGAGACTGCTATGCGATTTCTATTTGAGAATGTAGTCACACGATTTGGATGTCCTCACATGTTACTTAGTGATCAGGGAACACACTTTCTAAATAAAAAAATTGCAACATTAACTGATGAGTTTCAAATTCATCATCAAAAGAGTACCCCATATCATCCTCGGGCCAATGGGATAGTGGAAGATTTCAATAAAATCCTGGAGAATGCTTTGATAAATATCTTCAATGTAGGGAGAGATAATTGGGACTTAAGATTTATTGTAATTTTATGGGATTATAGAACTACTAGTAAAAATTTGACAAGGAAGACACATTTTAGGTTGGTCTATGGGAAAGAAGCAGTGATGCCAATAGATTTTGTTCTACCTATCCTGCGTGTTGCAACGATCACTGATATTTTGGACTCATGCACAGTATAGGAGATATTGTCCTAGTTGGTAAAGCTTGAGGAAGATTGGTTTGTTGTTGGTTTCCATCAACAAGTTCATAAGGCAAGAGAGAAGGCATGGAATGATAGACACATTAAACAAAAAACGTTCCAAATGGGAGACTTACTATTATTGTATGACAATAAGTTTAAGTAGCATCCAGGGAAGTTTTGAATGCATTGGTTAGGACCCTATGTAATTCAGCATGTGATGGAGGCAGGTGTTGTGCAATTGGAAACCTTGAATGGAGAATTCCTTGAAGGAATGGTGAATGGGAGTCAATTGAAACTCTATAGAGACAACCGACAATCTGCAAAAATAATATGGGTTATGAAAAAACACATGTATCATAGTAACTATACTATAGTAGGAAGGTAAAACACAGAAAAAAAATATAAAAAGTAGAGAAAGGAAGAAAAACAAATAAAAAGTAGATATAGAAAAAAGAGAAAGAGTGCAGAGTACAAAGGCATAAAAATATAGAGCTTCGGCTTCGCAAGAAAATTTTTAGAGAGATTCTATACCACCAAGAAAATATGATGTGCCTCAAGTCAAGTTACCAATAGATGGAAAATACCCATTGGCCACACCAGTAGTCACACCTGGTGTAAGTATTTAAGGGGACATGCTAGGAAATATTGTTGCCCTCAAATTTATAAATCACGATATCACAAATGATCAAAATTATCTCGAGCTATCCAAGGAGAAGTACTTGTGTGCTAAGAGTGTACCAAGCACATGGTAAATACTTCTAGAACCCAGACGTGGGAAGTAGGACTGTAGAACTGAGGGATATTGAACCTAATGGATATTCCCCATTTTGGACGTAGCCTAGAAATCAATGTATGTTTCAAGTTACTACTCAGTTGTGTCAATGGAGGAATGTTGTGGCTTGCCCCATCGGTATAGATTGATATTGAATTAATCGCATGGATCATAGGGTTACCAAAAGAAGGAGAGGATCCAACCATAGTGTTCGGAAAAGTAGGGGAGAAAGTGAAATCAGAAGATATGAAGGAGAAGTTTCATACCTTTAGGGGAAAATGGGGTTTGGATGTTGTGAGCATCAATGATGACGGTGTCATATTTGCAATGTAGGTGTTGTCCTGAAAATTGTCGAGGAAGTGACACAAGGACGAAAGGAGTGTTGTAGTAATCACAACCACAGAAAAATGTGTGGAGGGGGTCCAAATGAATTGGTCCACATTCTTAGTGAATCAATTTTTGACAGACTGCATAGATGTCTGGGAAAAAGGAGCAGAGTTTCATTATTCCCAGCTTCTTATTTTGATTTCACTGGTAGGAGGGAAGGAACTAGATTATTACCAATGTATGAGAACAACCAATAGAGGCATTTGATCTGGATTTATGAGAAGAAAAAAATGAATAAAATAGTGAATACAATAACACAAATATACAAAGAACAAAAACATATATCTAGTGAACAATAACTTCTATTGAATCAATGAAATAGGATGAAACTCTAAAAATGCAGAACTAAAAACAACTTTCTCAAATGATGGTAGCTATCTCTGAGAAGAGATGTGGATGCTACGCACATCCATATGAGAAGAATGATTACAATGAGGCTCTAAATTCCCTTTTAATATTACTCATGAATTCCAAAACCCTAGACATCCAAAAACCTAACCCTAGAAGATGAAATGCCAAACGTTATGTGGGCCCTAATGGGTAAGTTGGTAACTCAACTTCTTGGGGTCGTGACTTTTGCATGAGAACTTCGTTTTAGGAACTTGATATCCCATTGGAAAGGTCTTCTTGAGGACTACACATTATGCCATAAAAAATTGAATCTATCTATAGTTTGACTGTGGAAAGCCAAAAAACACATTGTTTAGGTCCCCAAAATGGCCCTGGAAGTACAGAAAGATGTGATGACATGAAAAATTCCAAAAGAAGTCAGTTGGATTAGGTAGACAGCCACCAATATCCACCTAGAATATGTGTATGGATTTAGACATCCCCAAAAGTGTATAACCCACATATATAAATAAGTACAAACGAACGTGTTGAACTAAAAATTGTCAAGAGGAGGGAGTTGGAATAGGTGGGTGGCCACCAATATCCACCTGGATCAGTCCTTCCCCCTTAGGAATAAATGGTATGCATTGCATTGAGTTCCCCCATCAGGTGAGGAAATTTCTATTGGATTTGACCCTGGGTGAGCCACTTTCCTTGGTGTATGAGCTGGCCTTCCTTGACAACCCGATAAAGTTGGATCCTCTGTTGGAAAGTGACCTTGACCTGTGTGTCCACTATCTAATCAGTAGATGTTTTTTCTATGCAGTCAGGGTTGAGCTCTAACGGTTTCAATTGTTCTATGATATCTGAGGTGTCCAATAATGGTGGAAAATATGGCTAAAGGAGGTCCACATTAAACACTGGGTGCAAGCCAAAGAAGGGTGGAGTGTTGAGCTCAAAATAATTGCTACCCACGTACATGGTGATAGTGTAAGGCCCATAGTGAAGTGGGCGAAGATTCTGGTGGGGCCCTATAAGGTGCTCTTTCTGCAAATGTAACCAGACCTTGTCTCCCACCTAAAAATGGTGTGGTACCCTATGTTGATCATGGCATTGCTTATACTTAGTACTTGATTTCTATAAAATCTCATGTACCTTGGTGGATATGTTGAATCCACTCAATGAATCTGGTGGCTTTGTTGGCCTCAGACTGAACATGGCAATATTATGCCTATATGGTTCCAAGAGGTAGTGCAATATCAATGGGACCCAAGGGTTGGAATTCCAGCCCCACCTGAAATGGGCTATGGCCAGTGAAGCTATGGAGAGCCCTGTTGTAGTTGTGTTGAACATAGGGAAGCCTCTCATCCCATGTATGTGGATTCTTAGAGTTGTACATGCGCATGATGTGCACAATAATATAATTGATGACCTATGTTTGGCCATCGGTTTGGGGGTGTAAAGCAGTGGATTTAGTGAGCTTGGTGTCCAACAGTGACCAGAAACTCGACAAAAATGTTTTTAGGAACCTATTGTCCCAATCTGATTTGATGGTCTATGGTATCCTAAAGTGGACCCACACTCGTTCGAAGAAGAGCTTGTCAGTATCCATCATTGTGATGCTCTTCTTGCAGGCTATGAGGATGGCCATTTTTGAAAACCGATCAACTGCCACAAATACACAATCATTGTCTTTCTTGGTGGATGGAACTCAAGACATGTAATCCATCAATATGGATTCCCAAGGCCTATCGGGAGTAGGAAGAGGGTTTTATAAACCTTGCTTCTTGATGTTTGGATTGGAAATGGCACAGGAAGTGAAAGATCTAATATACGTGTTGATGTCCTGTCAAAGTTTTGGCCAAAAAATTTTTTTTGTAGAACAACCACAGTTTTCTCCATGCCAAAATGTCTTTCCATTTGGCTATAGTGATCCTCCCAAATAATCTTTGCACGCTCATTTGCAGTAACACATAGATGTCCTAGATGGAATAATAGTCCATATTGAATGTGAAAATTGGTGACATTCCTACCTGTACCCAAATGATGATAGGTGGTGGAGAAATATGGATCTTGCTGATAATGTTTAGGCCACTCGGATGCCTCATGCCCACACGAATGGAGCATGGTGGTGAGTGAAGCCATGGGAGGTTAATTGAGGCAGTCAGTGACACAATTTGTTCTCCCTTTCTTATACCTGATGTTGATATGGAACTGTTGTAGGTAGTTGTACTGCTTATAATGGTGGTTGTTGTTACACGTCAAATTTTCTCACTTCGATAATGTCACATCCTCATTGTCATAAGTATCGTAAGTGTCACACTTTTGTCACAAGTATCGTAAGTGTCTCATTCTTGTCACGTAAGTGTCACATCATGAATGACACCTTCAAAACACTTGATAGAACCCCTAAAGCATGTTAGAAGAAGAAACCCCATCATTTGATAGTTGGAACAAAGTGGTTTTTCATGAGAAATGGTAATCTTGGAAACTTTTGGAAGATTAGTTCTCCCCTATTCATATGTAGGGAGCGATAGCACTCTTTTTCTATTTAGCAAGGAGAATTGAAGCTCTATATTTCCCATTGTAAGGGAGCACCGAACTGGTTGAAAAAATCTTGGGATGAATCCCCTTTTTCTCGAAGGATAGATATGAATGGATCGAGTTGGATTGGCTCAAATCTAACCCTCATGTTGCATCCAAGGGAGATATCACAACTAATGGAGTCATATCCTCAATTAATTCCAAATATAACCAAGGTGGTTGAGTCTCTCAAAGCCTATAAATGGAGGCATTATCATGGTGAACAAGGAGGATAAATAATCATCAAAGAATTGTTATTATGATTATGGATATTTCAAGCAACGGGTTGGAAAAGGGGGACTTGGAGAAGCTGCAACATCATCTGAATATTGTAAGTGTCTCTTTAAATTTCTCATCAATATACTTGGCCTATTTCATTCTAATATATTTTTTGCATATATTGGTCTATGTTTTTTTTAATCCTTCATAGATAGATCACATTTGTCTAATCCATTAGAGTAGGAGATAGTTGTTTGTATTTTTTCATCCATCACAGGTACTATTTGGGACTCATGGACTAGAGCATCGTGAAAAAACATTGAAAGTGAGGTACATCATACTATCCCTCTTACACTCTTTTTCAATGGGCATAATTAGTCTATAGGAATGGTAGTTTCCAAAGGTAGTTTTCTATCTTGGTAGATGAGTTTGTACTCCGATGGAAGATTCACCTGTCCATGGGAAAATTATTCTATAATAGAAATTGGTGACTCCACTAGGGATAAGAATTTTTAGTTTTTGTTCTTTCCTTGGTTTGTCCCTACCTTTTTTCTATCTTTGGATCATGATTGTTGATTTGATCTATCCTTACATATTATCATCTTTTCTAAGTTGTCTTACAGAGTCTCTGATCGAATTTTCCTGAGTTTTTTGAGTTTTCTGGGTTTCTCCAAAATTTGTATCAGGACTAGTGCCCTCTCCAGTTTAAATCAGAGTGTTGATATCTAGATCAATGCTCCCCCAGAGTGTATTAGGTAGCGTTGTAGCGCTCTGGTACCTTGATATATACAGCATCGATTATTCTTTCTTTTGAAAAATTGTTGACTACTTTCTTACTGGGTACATGTTATAGCCCTAAATTGTTCTACATATACATACCTGGCCTTTGGCCCTCTTACTTGCATTTTTTTCCAAGACATCACTCATTTTCTCTTCTTAAAAAATCATTTTTTGAAGATCTACGTGCCTTGCATGAATACTTCCCACGTACATACACTTGTTGCACAGCTACAGCCCGCATGCATACACATGTTGCACGACTACATCCTGTGTGTACTTGCAAAAGTTGCAAAACATAAAAAATTGCAAGGAATTTGTTGAGATAATGGACTATTGCGTATTTTCACAACTAATCCACTACCTATAGCCCATCACCCAACCGAATAACCATCCTTTTTTCATATAAAAGGATTTTTTGGGGTCTCATTCCACATATAGACATAATAACAGTGAAACTCTGTTCATTTCACATCCCCTCCTTGCCCCAAGCATTTGCATCCCTTTTATGAGAATTGCCTCAGAACTCCCCAATTTTCCTTCCTTCCTCCATCATAAACCCATCATACTTCCCAAGAAGAAGCTTGAGAGGAGAATATATATGGAGGTGAACTTGGAGCTTGGTGAAGAGGATCCCAGACAAAGTTTGTGGAGCAGTAGCTAGCTTTGGTTGTAAGTGATCATTGTATTATCAATAAAAGAAGTACTTTTCCTATCCCAAACCATGATGTGTCGATTTTTTCATTTGATTTATGTTTTATTCTAATGTCTAACCCTTGATTTATATATGAATTGCATGCTTGTAGTATTTTTTTTTATCTATCTTTGAATGCAGACCAACATTGGGAGGAGGCATGCAGTCAGTGAAGCTTTCAAGCGTAAGAGGATCATCATCGGACACGGAGCAGAGGTACAATTACACAATCCTTCTCATTTTTCTTTTCTTGTATGAGTCTGGGATATGTTTGGGGTAGTTAGAGGAGTAGGATACTTTTAAACAATTATTGATCTTCCTACACTGCAAACTCTGGTGTAGCCATAGGGGAGTTTTTCCTGCTAGAAGTACAGTCCTTTGATCTTCCTCTTTGGCTCGGATCCTATTCTGTTAGATCTTTTTTCGGTTTGAATTAAAACTTACTACTTTTTGTCCTTTTAGTCTTGATTGGGTTTGTCTTTCCTTATTGCAAAATCAATCATTTTCTCCTAAACTCGGATTCTTTTTGTTTCTCTTTTCAATTATCTGATTGATTAGAGGTTTTCATAAGGAAATTTATTGATCTTAGCAGTTTTCTCTTTGTCTTTGATCACTTACTCAATTCCAGAAGTATATTAAGTTTGATTTCTTTACTATTGGTGTTTTTATTTGAGTGGATATCTTGTTCTTCTTTTAGTCTCTTATTGAATGCTACGAGTGTCTTTTTTTGTGTTCCTTTTCTCCTTCTTTTTCAAAATCACTGTAGTGAAGTTATGTTTCATTATTCATGAAAGAAAAAAGCATAAGGAAAATGTTTCAATTTACATTTTCAATCAAAAAAATAAATACTTGTATGCATTACTTTTGATATTGGAAAGGTTTTCTTTATAATTTGGCATTTTTTAGAATTCTTGTTGAGAACGAAATAGCATAAGATTTTGCATTCTTGAGTGCTTTTTAGTGAAAGAAAATAAACTCTTCTCCTTCCCATAGCTAGAAGTTCATTGAAAATAAATTTTGAATCTCATTCTTTTCATCTTTTTTGGATTCGAGTATCAAACATCATTAGTTTCACCTTCATTCACCTTTGTGTAATGAACATCCATAAAAATGAATGATAATTAAAATCAAACTAGAAACTTTTATTTTTTAAGATCTTTACACCAAGACTGGACTAGGACTAGAGCTTTGGAATAGGCTGTGAGAATAACTCTCCAAAGCATTTAAGACAAATTCAGAATCTTGTGATAGGGAGAGTAAATCCAACTTTCGTATAAGAATAGATCAGATCCCCCTCTCACACAGGGGTTATGCACGAGGTCGTGTTCAGGAGAGAGAAAATGATTATCCCTCTAAGGCTTAATCATTCATAGAAATATGATCGTATATTGGTGGTTCTTCTTGAGGCTTAACTGTTTTCATTTGATCTCGAAGATTCATGAATTCTGAATCCGTTCAGGTTCCTCTGGAGTTTACCAACCCACTTTTATTTAGTTCTCTTGAAGTATTTCTGACTTGAAATCCTGCCCATATGTTCAGAATCGACTATCAAATGTACCCGTCCAGAGGCTGACTAGGAGTTGGTATCCTTAGTAGCCACAATATTTATGGTCCTTACACGAGGTGATGGTGAAGGGATGTATTTGTTGTACGTGGAACAAATGTTGGTCAAACTCACTTAGGGTCCTTGGAGGGTAACCCACGGATAAAACTCTGAGGAAGCTTGCACCAAGGTGTAAGTCTGTTAAGAAGGTCTCAAATGTAATTGATCCACCCGCTCATATCCTAGCCCCTTCTCACTTTGATCACACGATGTTGGATTTCATCACCAACTAGATTTTTTTAGCGAGTGTTGTTTGTTTACTTTTATTTGCCTTAAAATATTGGTATTGTGGTCGATAAAGGTCTTCGTAGATCACATAGGATGTAAGGTTTTCCTCTAGAAGGCTACAAACCCTTACCTCATAACTTAGATGAATACACTTACTATGAAGAGATTGAGAACCATTCATACGCTGGGAGTGTTGCTACTCCTTTGCTATAAAATCCCGAGAGAGCCTATGTTATGATTTAAGAAAGTTCCACCCTTCCCGTAAACCCCTCTTTACAAGTTCATCACGATCCACTACTCATCTGATTAGATTCCTCAGGTAATGTTATAGTAGAATATTAACCTCACCTACCATCAAGGCCATATAATCAATTATATATGGAACCTATACAACCAAATTTTAATGAAGAATACACTACCCTTTTCCATTCAACATAAATAGTATATCCACATCAAACTCATGTTTGTTCAATATGGAGAAATCCATTGGGATGAGACCTTTATGAAAATTTTAATTTTAGTCTACCACCTTTTGACCCTTTGCATGCCTCTGTTACTATCGGTGCAGAGGCAAGACCGTCAGGTCATCCCATTGCCCATCCCATCGAACCAATAGTCAATATTGCTAGCACTTCACGGCAAGTTCATAGTGAAACAGAAGTTTTGTTACCAATATAGTTGAAAAATACCTTGATTGTTACACCTCATATCCCTCTTTAAACTACAACTTTGTATACTCCACAGAATCTTCTTGGGACATCTTCGCATCACAGAATGAAAAACCCTGCCACAAAAATGAACCCAATTGTAGGTCAAACCCTGTCGGGGGGAAACCGTCCTCCAACATACAAATTTCAACTAGGGGAAACCCCCTCTTATCAGTCATACTCTAGTTGTTACTCAATCAATGGAAGGGGGACAACCTCAACCTTCATACACCGGAAACCCCCCACAATCCTGGGGACCACCCGAAAGAGATCAGTTCCATCAACCACATTAGGGAGGGCCATCAAACCCCAACCCAAAAGGAGGAATCCTAAATCCAAATCATTCTGCACTACATTCTAGACAAAGTTTCCTAGGAGTCTCGAATCCCACTTGGGTTCCTCATGGTCAATCATCTTTTCCTCCCCAAGGGCCAAATCCTTACCCTCCTTAGGGTCAACCTAGTTATTCCTCTCAAGGGAAACCTAGCTACACGCCTCAAATAAACTATCCTCCCTCAAGTTACATTGGGTATCCTCCCCAAAGGAAAAAAAAATTCCCCTCTTCTTTTATGAACATTCCTCAACAAATAAATCCTACTTTTGTTGGTCAACAACAACAACATTTGGGAGGGCCTACTAGCTACAACTATCCACCTCAACCTGTTTATCTCCCTATTGGCGTATCTATGCCACACCAGTATCATCCATAGTTCAATCAACAACTACCATTATTAGCCACTCTGGAACTACCAGATCTATCGAGATTGACAAATGATCCCATATTGCATTCTCTATTTTGGCGAGTTATTCCTGCTAAATTTCCTTCTGATATGAAAAACTTTGATGGTAAACCTGGTAAAGGCCCTAATAGCCATGTTATGAATTTTCATCTATGGTGTTGACCAAATTCACTAATGGATGATTCTATCCGGTTACATATTTTCCATTGTACACTTATGGGTACAACGACTAAACGGTACATTGAATTACAATGCAGAACTTTTCAATATTTTAATTCACTTACCATGTCTTTCCTCACACACTTTCAATTACCTATACACTACGAAACTAGCACGAAAAGTTTGACCTCCCTTCATCAGACAAAATACATACATATCTATGATCATATTCATGAGTGGAGACGACAACGACGATTGATCAAAGCAACCATTCCTGACCAATTGTTGGATGAATGGTTCACCAAATATCTCATGCTTCCAATCGCTTGTGACATAGCCATGGGTGGTGTCATTACAGAAGAGGAATCAATCGTGCACTCCAGTGTACCTGGACTTGGTTTATTCCCGATCTTGTACTTTGTATGAATTGATTCCAAACGCCCCCTATCCATCAACCAATCCATCAAAATGATCCTCCACCACTCATGCAGATGGATTTATTGGTTCCATCAAAACCCAATCCAGTTCACAGTCAAACATCATGACCAATCATTTAGTCACTACCCCTACTACCAGATTGACTTCAATCTCATCCAATTCCCCCCGGAATCAAATATCTAAGGTGAATGTAGTTCAATTTGCATCTCCACCACAGTCCAGGGGAAAGAAGAAAACAAAAAATAAACCAAAGAAAAATAATAATCAAACTGAAAATGCAAAAACACAAACACAACCACCTACTACTGAGAAACAACCACATCATAAACCAAAATTTCCATGTCTCATTTGTGGTGATGATCACTATGTTTAGTCTCCATTTTGACACTTCTAATTCCCTATATTACCCTATATTTGAACCTATTTTTCCTATGCTATGAGTATATACTTGATTGTTTCCTCCATAAATACACCCGATGACCTTGTTCATGTGCATAGAGAGGTTAATTTATGATTAAGGAATGATTTTTTTAGTTTTATTGAGTTAATTTGATTAAATGTTTGATTTTGTATGATCCTAATCGTTTGAATCCAAAGCAGTTTTGATCTAGTACCTCACTATTCTGGTACTACAGCTACAATGAATTTCGATACTACAATCTATAGCATGATCTGGTACCAAGTCTATTTCGGTACCCAAAACCTCCACCTATTTCGGCACTATCCATTTAGCATTCTTCTCATACCTACATAGCATGGCATGTGGTACTATCATAACTCAGCATCCATTCTGGTACCAACACACTTTTCACTATTCTGGTACCTAGTCTTGCGCCCATTCTGGTACTTCCCATGCACCTAATCTGGTACTCAGGATTGCAACTGTTTGTATTCTGGTACCAAACCCCTGTTTCCAGAATTCACCTGTTGAACGAGTATGTTGATGGAGGTTCCAAGAATTCAGTTGGATTGAAGTCTCTAAAGTAGTTTTGATATCATGATAGACTTCATCACTCATGCACTTCATGTCATGAGTATGAAGTCCATCCCTAGAGATTCAATGTGAAATACCAATTGTAATATTTTAAAAACTATTTGATACTTATCCTTATTGTTGGCATGTTTACCTGGGAAGAGTGTGATTTTTATTGATGGAAAATAGAAAATAGAAGATGATACCCTTCAACCAGTCTCGCAAGAGAAGGGTCGGAGGCCGAGAACTTTGAATACTTATAAAATATTCTAATTCAAAAGAGATCATAAGATCAGGAGGAGGAACGACATTGGTCGTCAGATCGAGCACTGTGAAGAATTTGGATCATTGGATAAGAGTCCAGACAAGAGGAACGAGCATGCAAAGGAGGAGAAAATATCTCAGGTGTTAGATCTGAGCACATGGACCAACCGTCATTGGATATAGAGGTAAGTGCATGGGCCTTAATTCCTTTAGAGATCAGCGCTTTGATGATTTACAAATCATGAAATCTAGAGGAAGGAGTGAATGCACGAGATAGAAACTTGTGAAGTTCAAGTTCATGAATTAATCTCAACCATTGGATCATGGAGATATCTGGGTCATTGATCTGACACAAGTAAAAATTTGGGAATCAAAGAAAGGAGGTTCTCTAACATTCAACATCATGAGTTACGAAGTCTCAAAGTGTGAAGAACAGATCTGGACCGTCGATCGAGGAAATTTCATGGGTTGTTGATCTAGCATGACAAAGTTCATAGTTGGGGAGCTCGGACTTCTAATAATGCAGGATATCTAACTTGTGATATCACGAAACATGAAGTCACATATCACCTTTTTCTTTAGCATGTCGTCACATCCTATGGATAGGTGAAGAGGAACTTGCACCCAGAGCTAGTTCGCGTAGGTGAAGTTCACAAGGAGATTATTCGTGAGGAACTCCTATAACTATCAGAAGAGACCTCATGTAACTGTTAGATGAAATATAACTGTAACAGAGAAGAGGAAGGGTCGCATTGCCAGAGAAGCCAAGAATCTTAGGATAATGACCACTGATGATGAATAAAATGTGGATAACTACCATAGAAGGTGAAGAGTTGCATGGATGATGTGGTAGAGGTATTGGCGTGATAAAAACGTAGAACAAAGAAGAGAGGAAGTGATTTTTGGTAGTTGTTCATGCGGGTAGAAGGAGGCTATGTGCAGGATCTGAAGTAGATAGCAGAGGCATGGAACATAGTATGTAGAAGCAACATATAGCATAAAACGTAGAAAGATGCATAAGTGGAGAAGCACATAGAAGTTGAAGAAGACAGAGAAGAGTCTGAGCAACAACAGATCAGATCAGAGATAGATCAAGTAAGTAAGTTGTGTAAGATTCAATCAGGGTGTTAATGTGGTTCTAGGGAGGATTATAGACCTCTAAATTCTATTGGTTCTAGAAGATATTATGGGAGTTGGTGCTTCCATCTAGTTGGTGCTAGAGAAACCTGGGAGTTGGTACTTCCATCTAGTTGGTGCTAGATAAATCTGAGAGTTGGTTCTCTCTACAAGTTATATCTTGTTATCATAGGTTGTATCCTCATATTTGAGTTGGTTCTCAAAGAATGTGATGTACATGAAAGTTGGAGCTTGATTGACATCCTAAGAAGAAGAGGTTTTCTCCCTTTATGGGTTTCCTCAAAAAAATCAGTGTCTCTATGTATTATGTGCGATTGATCAAATATTGTATATCTATGCATGTTAATTTATCAGCAAGACATTAAATAATAATCTAGAAAGATTCAGAAAAGAACTTGAAAAGTTTCAAGATTATATATATATCACTGATTCAACCCTCACCCCCCCCGGCTCAGTTATTTTTCCAAGAATTGGTATCAGATCTGGTGCCTTTAATCAAAGGTAGATCCATAAGCTTGATAATGATTATTCATGAAGGAATTTCAACTAATAGAGTCCCTCTATTTGGGGGAACAAACTTTTCCTTCTGGAAAATAAGGATGAGAACATATTTAATGTCCCTGGTTGTTGATGTTTTGGATGTCGTTGAAACTGGATATGTGAACCCTGTAGTCTTGGCCTCAAAAGATGATAAGCTAGAGTTTAGCTATAATGAAAAATCAATGAACGCCATCCTCAATGGACTTTCAGAATTCGAGTTTGTCAAATTCATGCAATGTGACTTAGTAAATGTTATGTGGGACAAGTTGATAAGTAGTTATGAAGGTAATGAAAAGGTAATCCACTACAAGAGAGGCATTGTTACCCATGATTTTGGTCATCATGATGGTGTATTGATGATGGTGTACTCAGGCTCCTCATAAGAACTTTCTCTTGAGAAGAGTGACATTCATATCTTCCCAGAAAACATACTTTTGAAGAGAGTTCGTAGGTTGCTAATATACGAGGGTGCGAGAATGACCCATTCTCGCAGGCTGCTTTAAGCTAGGCTGCGAACTTCTCTCACTGTGCTACATAGCTAGGGTGAGAACCTTCTCTAAAGCTTGGAAAAAGATGGATTCTCGATGGTTCTAGAAGGGAATCTTCTAGAAGAATGGGTGTTGTGGGGTATTCTACCCTACGGACTAACAAGCTAGGGTTTTGAGCTTATACGCAGATCATGACCCTTAAGATTTAACTTTTTACCTTCTACCCAAAATCTCAACCCCTTTTCTCATGCACACATGGGAGGAATTGACTCACCTCTTTACCGATGATTGAAGTAGATCCTCCGTTGAGCCTTTGTTTCCTCACTGCTGCTCCTTCCACAAAGCTTCCTGCAATCAAAGAGAGACTACACATGCATGCTACTGATCTACTAGAGGGTTAGAAATAAAATATAAATCAAATAACATAGATGAGATTCATGTACTTGGGACGGGAAAAGAATATTTTTCATTAGTCTCAAAAATGAATCACTTACAATGAGTTCTGAGACCG